>CAUYQU010022472.1:0-36521 GCA_963574635.1 Cheracebus regulus
AATCATAGGCAAGTTTCAATAGCTGAATCGACCAAGCAGAAGAAAGGATATCAGAGATTGAAGATCAACTCAATGAAATAAAATGAGAAGGCAAGATTAGAGAAAAAAGAGTGAAAAGAAATGAACAAAGCCTCCAAGAAATATGGGACTATGTGAAAAGACCTAATCTACGTTTGATAAGTGTACCTGAATGTGATGAAGAGAATGAATCCAAGCTGGAAAACACTCTTCAGGATATTATCCAGGAGAACTTCCCCAACCTAGCAAGCCAGGCCACCATTCAAGTCCAGGAAATACAAAGAACACCACAAAGATATTCCTCAAGAAGAGCAACCCCAAGGCACATAATCATCAGATTCACCAGGGCTGAATGAAGGAAAACATGCTAAGGGCAGCCAGAGAGAAGGGTCGGGTTACCCACAAAGGGAAGCCCATCAGAATCACAGCAGATCTCTCTGCAGACACCCTACAAGCCAGAAGAGAGTGGGGGCCAATATTCAACATCCTTAAAGAAAAGAACTTACAACCTAGAGTTTCATATCCAGCCAAACTAACCTTCATAAGCAAAGGAAAAAGAAAATCCTTTATGGACAAGCAATTACTGAGAAATTTCATCATCACCAGGCCTGCCTTACAAGAGTTCCTGAAAGAAGCACTAAACAAGGAAAGGAATAACCAGTACCAGCCACTCCAAAAATGTAACAAATGGTAAACACATCGACACAATGAAAAAAATGCATCAACTAACAGGCAAAACATCCAGCTAGCATCAAAATGGCAGGATCAAATTCACACATAACAATACTAACCTTAAATGTAAATGGGCTAAATGCCCCAATCGAAAGACACAGACTGGGAAATTGGATAAAAAGTCAAGACCCCATTGGTGTGCTGTATGCATGAATCCCATCTCACGTGCAAGGACATATACAGGCTCAAAATAAAGGGATGGAGGAAGATTTATCAAGCAAATGGAGAGGAAAAAAAAAGCAGGAGTTGCAATCCTATTCTCTGATAAAATGGACTTTAAACCAACAAAGATCAAAAGAGACAAAGAAGGGCATTACATAATGGTAAAAGGATCAATGCATCAAGAGGAGCTAACGATCCTAAATATATATGCACCCAATACAGGAGCACCCAGGTACATAAAGCAATTTCTTAACAACCTACAAAGAGACTTAGACTCCCACACAATAGTGGGAGACTTTAACACTCCACTGTCAATATTAGACAGATCAATAAGACAGAAAATTAACAAGGATATCCAGGACTTGAACTCAGATCTGGACCAAGCAGACCTAATAGACATCTACAGAACTCTCCACCCTAAATCCACAGAATATACATTCCTCTCAGCACCACACTGCACCTGCTCTAAAATTGACCACCTAATTGGAAATAAATCACTCCTCAGCAAATGCAAAAGAATGGAAATCATAACAAACAGTCTCTCAGACCACAGGGCAATCAAATTAGAACTCAGAATTAAGAAGCTAACTCAGAATCGCACAGCTTCATGGAAAATGAACAACTAGCTCCTGAATGTTCACTGGATAAACAATGAAATGAAGGCAGAAATAAAGATGTTCTTTGAAACCAACGAAAATGAAGACAGAATGTACCAGAATCTCTGGGACACATTTAAAGCAGTGTCTAGAGGGAAATTTATAGCAATAAATGCCCACATGAAAAGCAAGGAAAGATCTAAAATCGACACCCTATTGTCAAAATTGAAAGAGCTAGAGGAGCAAGATGATAAAAAAAAAAAAAACCCAAAAGCTAGCAGAAGACAAGAAATAACTAAGACCAGAGCAGAACTGAAGGAGATAGAGACACAAAAAAACCCTTCAAAAAAATCAATAAATCCAGGAGCTGGTTTTTTGAAAAGATCAACAAAATAGACTGCTAGCCAGATTAATAAAAAAGAAAAGGGAGAAGAATCAAATAGATGCAATAAAAACAATAAAGGAGATACCACCACTGATTCCACAGAAATACAAACTACAGTCAGAGATTACTACAAACAACTCTATGCACATAAACCAGTAAACCTGGAAGAAATGGATAAATTCCTGGACACTTGCACCCTCTCAAGCCTAAACCAGGAAGAAGTTGAAACCTTGAACAGACCAGTAACAAGGGCTGACACTGAAGCAGCAATTAATAGCCTACCAACCAAAAAAAGTCCAGGTCCAGACGGTTTCACAGCTGAATTCTACCAGACATACAAAGAGGAGCTGGTACCACTCCTTTTAAAACTATTCCAAACAATCCAAAAAGAGGGAACCCTTCCCAAATCATTTTATGAGACCAACATCATCCTGATACCAAAACCCAGCAGAGACTCAACAAGGAAAGAAAACTTCAGGCCAATATCCATGATGATCATAGATGCAAAAATCTTCAATAAAATACTGGCAAACCGATTGCAACAGCATATCAAAAAGCTTGTCCATCACCATCAAGTAGGCTTCATTCCAGGGATGCAAGGCTGGTTCAACATATGCAAGTCTATAAATGTAATCCACCACATTAACAGAACCAAAGACAAAAACCACATGATTATCTCAATAGATTCAGAGAAGGCCTTCGACAAAATTCAACAGCGCTTTATGCTAAAAACTCTCAATAAACTAGGTATGAAAGGAACATATCTCAAAACAATAAAAGCTATTTACAACAAACCTACAGCCAATATCATACTGAATGGGCAAAAGCTGGAAGCATTCCCTTTGAAATCTGGCACTAGACAAGGATGCCCTCTCTCACCACTCCTATTCAATATAGTATTGGAAGTTCTAGCCAGAGCAAGTAGGCAAGAAAAAAAAAAATAAAAGGTATTCAATTAGGAAAAAAGGAAGTCAAATTTTCTCTATTTGCAGACAACATGATTGTATATTTAGAAGACCCTATCATCTCAGCCCAAAATCTCCTTAAACTGATAAGGAACTTAAGCAAAGTCTCAGGATACAAAATTAATGTGCAGAAATCACAAACATTTCTATACACCAATAACAGACTAACAGAGAGCCAAATCATGAGCAAACTCCCATTCACAATTGCTACAAAGAGAATAAAATACCTACGAATACAACTAACAAAGGATGTAAAGGACCTCTTCAAGGAGAACTACAAACCACTGCTCAAGGAAGTAAGAGAGGACACAAACAGATGGAGAAACATTCCATGCTCATGGTTAGGAAGAATCACTATCGCAAAAATGGCCATACTGCCCAAAGTAATTTATAGATTCAATGCTATCCCCATCAAGCTACCAATGACCTTTTTCACAGAACTGGAGAAAACCACCTTAAAATTCATATGGAACCAAAAGAGAGCCTGCGTAGCCAAGACAATCCTAAGCAAAAAGAACAAAGCTGGGGGCATCACGCTACCTGATTTCAAACTATACTACAAGGCTACAGTAATCAAAACAGCATGGTACTGGTACCGAAACAGAGATATAGACCAATGGAACAGACAGAGGCCCTGGAGGCAACACAACGTATCTACAACTATCTGATCTTTGAAAAACCTGACAAAAGCAATGGGGAAAGGGTTTCCTGTTTAATAAATGGTGTGGGAAAACTGGCTCGCAGTGTGCAGAAAGCAGAAATTGGACCCTTTCCGGACACCTTACACTAAAATTAACTCCAGATGGATTAAAGACTTAAACATAAGATGTAACACCATAAAAACCCTAGAAGAAAACCTAGGCAAAACCCTTCAGGACATACGCATAGGCAAGGACTTCATGACTAAAACACCAAAAGCATCGGCAACAAAAGCTAAAATAGACAAATGGGACCTAATTAAACTCCAGAGCTTCTGTACAGCGAAAGAAACAATTAGAGTGAACCAGCAACCAATAGAATGGGAAAAAATTTTTGCAATCTACCCATCTGACAAAGGGCTAATATCCAGAATCTACAAAGAACCAAAACAGATTTACAAAAAAAACAAACAAACCCATCCAAAAGTGGGTGAAGGATATGAACACTTTCCAAAAGAAGACATATATGAGGCCAACAAACACATGAAAAAATGCTCATCATCACTGATTATTAGAGAAATGCAAATCAAAACCACATCGAGATACCATCTCGCACCAGTTAGAATGGCAATCATTAAAAAATTGGGAGACAACAAATGCTGGAGAGGATGTGGAAAAATAGGAACACTTTTACACTGTTGGTGGGAGTGTAAACTAGTTCAACCATTGTGGAAGACAGTGTGGCACTTCCTGAAGGACCTAGAAATAGAAATTCCATTTGACCCAGCAATCCCATTACTGGGTAATATACCCAAAGGATTATAAATCATTCTATTATAAAGACACATACACATGTATGTTCATAGCAGCACTATTTACAATAGCAAAGACTTGGAACCAATCCAAATGCCCATCAACGATGGAATGGACAAGGAAAATGTGGCACATGTACACCATGGAATACTATGCAACCATAAAAAATGATGACTTTGTGTCCTTTGTAGGGACATGGATGAATCTGGAAACCATCATTCTCAGCAAACTGACACAAGAACAGAAAATTAAACACCGCATGTTCTCACTCATAGGCAGGTGTTGAACAATGAGAACACATGGACACAGGGGAGGGGAGCATCACACACTGGGGTCTGTTGGATGGGGGCAGCGGGGGGTTGGGGAGGTTGGGGAGGGATAACATGGAGAGAAATGCCAGATGTAGGTGACAGGGGGGATGGAGGCAGCAAACCACATTGCCATGTGTATACCTATGCAACAATCCAGAATGATCTGCACATGTATCCCAGAACTTAAAGTACAATTAAAAAAAAGAAAGAAAGAAAGAAAGAAAAGAGAATGCATGCTCTAGAACCCAGACCCCAGGACAGCTGGTTGGTTTCCAAAGATAATCTCCTGACAGTGAAAACTGTCAAAGCAGCGGGCAGTTCTAAAGGTAAACACTTTGTCACTGGAGATGGTCACCTCAAGTTCAAGCAGCTATTATCAAAACATATGAAAAAGTTTTCTGAACTATGTGGAAGAAGGCCTTTCCAAGTCAAGAATTCTCTGACTTCTTGTTCTCAAAGCATGTTTTTTTATTCTGTCAAAACGGCACTCCCACTTACCTTCAATTGCTCAGAAAATCAGGATTGTGGTATCCTAATGAGGCAGTAGACATTGTGTATTTCAAAAGTATAAAAAGTTATATAAATTCTAAGTCCTGTTTTATATTTTAAGTGTCTTTTGACAATGGAAGAGGGACCGCAGAGTACAAAAGACACTTCTTGGCCTTAGGGACCCAGAACTCATCACAAAAATATTCCAGAAACAACAATGGAGGGGAAACTCACATGTTTGGGCTGAATTTCAATTCTTCTTATGAGTTCTGTATTGTCCCAGTCATAGAAGGCTAAGCCATTTACAGATCTGACTCCCAATAAGAAGCCTCCATAGATACCTAAAGGGAACATAAAAAGAGTTTTGCATAGGCATTTTTGAGCCATTAAAAAGCATCTAAAAATGTATCATATGTAGGTCACACTCACTTTCTGCTCCAAAATCTGGTTTAAATGATTTTTTTTCCTTAAAGTTCTTAAATATCTTTACAACACTGTTGCTCTCTCTTATTGCATACCTGGGAGAAAAAAGGGAAGGCAAACACAACATATTATATACTAAATCATAATTCCACCAAATGTTGGAAATATCTTCAAATATTTTTCAGTAATTATGCAAAAATATAAAATAGTATTTGAAGATTCTCTGATGTACTGTTTTCCTAAGAGATCAGAGAACTCCTTACAGTTGAAGAAATGATAAAAGGGTTTTACACTGTGTATGACATCAATTACTAGGGCTTACAAGCTATTTTAGAAACTGAAAATGACCCAAATGTCCACAATAGTTGAATGATTAAACAAATTATGGTGTAGTCATATACTGAAATACTACTCTGCAAATAAACAAATTACTAATTCAGGGAAGAATATGGATGAATCTCAAAAACATACTGAACAAAAGATGCTAGACACAAGAGTGCATACCGTATGATTCCGTTTATATGAAACTCTAAAGATAAATCTAATCTATACAGTGACAAAAGGCAGACTGGTGTTTGTCAGGACTGGGGAATGGGTGGGTGGGGGGGTGTAGCTGTTAATGGAGACAAGGGGATTTTGGGGGGATGACAGAAATGTTCATTTGACTCTGTTGGTGGTTATGGATTACATACATTTGCCCAAATCTACTGACATGACCAGCAGTCCTCCCTTATCCATGGGGGATACGTTCTAAGCCCCAATGGATACCTAAAACTTCAGATAGTAGTGAACCCTATATACACTATGTTTTTTCCTATAATGTAAGAGATGGGTAGCATATACAATATGGATATGCTAGACGAGGGGATGATTCATGTCCCAGGTGGGATGACTCAATATTTCATCATGCGACTCAGAACACTGGGCAAGTTAAAACTTATCAGTTGTTTAGTTTTGGACTTTTCCACTTAATATTTTTGGAACACAGTTGACTGTGGGTAACTAAAGCTGCAGGAGGGGAAACCACAGATGAGGGGACCACTGTACAATTAAATAGTACATTCTGTCTTCTGTAAATTATACCTCAATAAGGGTGACTTAAATAATAACAACTGTGACAAATGGCTCATTAGTCAGTCACACTCAGCAACAACCTAGGAAACTGCGTATACTCAGGCCTCTGCCTTGAAAAAAGGGGCTCTGGCTATCACTGGATATTTGAGACTGTGTGAGGAAGTGATGTGATGAGGGCTTTGCTCAGGACAGGACAGATGCTGAGCAAGGTCTCAGCTGGATAAAGCTGAAAAAAGGGAACTATCAAAACAGAGGAAGGTTTGGTGAGAGAAAGCAGTTCATAAACTGTAACTCTGCTTAAGATAACAAAGTACCTTTGAATACACAGAACTGTGTGTGTGTGTATTTAGGAAATTTATGAAAAGATCAGAACAATTCCATACCTCTCAATCAGTCTACTGTTATAACATTTTTTAGAATGTATCTTCTTTTGCAGTGCTGAGGCTTAAGTAACCCCACTGTTGGGGGCAAGATGAAACATAAAATGTGGGGCAAACAAAACTAAAAAAAACTGTGAAGATGCAATTCAGTTGTGTGGTCTGAAAACACCAAACCCCTAACATTTATTACATGCATTAAACAGGAATAAAAAAAGGAACCAGAGCCAATGACTTTAAAAGCCAGACTTAAACGATCTTTCCTGCTTTTAATGAGAACATTTTACGAACACTCTGAATTCAGACAGAAATTAGTTAAGAACAGTGGGTACTATCACAGAAAATAAGTTTTAATAAATTTCTCATCAAAATGATCAAACCACAACATCTCTCCCAAGTAGCTCATAAAGGGGCAGTAGCACCTCAGGACACCACATGATAGGGAGGGCATGCCAAGGCCTGTCAAAGCAGACTTAAGGGTCTACTGTGCCTTAAGCCCATAAAGCAACAGGTCCTGCCATGGGCTTCATCAAAGAAATGGGTGTTGGGTCCTCATAAGAATGGGATTATTATATTAGCTTGAGTGAGCCAGCTCAACACAAAACAAAGAAAGGGCAAAGACAGCTCAGGCTACATAGTTGCCTCTGACTCTAATCTTATAAAGGACAGACAGCTCTGGTGAGAACTGTTTTTTAACATGGAGAAGCATGGCCGACATCAAGCCTCGAGTCTCTCAAGCAGCACATAACACATCTGCATTCAGGGCAAGCTGGCTATCACACAGACAAAACTTACTCTGAAGAATCGTGGGCCCATGCAAACTCCTGAGCAGATCCAAAGCTCTTGTTTCTCAATGCCATTGCCGTGTAGATGATATACTCCCCATCACCACATACCACCACAAACCTAGAAATCACAGAAGCCAGGGAGGGAAGTACAGAAGACCAAAGACATGTAGAAGTTAAGAAACAGTAATTCATGTTATGGTAAAGGAATTCTAATAACAAATGTTATTTTAGTTCATTATTACAATTTAACATCTTTTAAATGTTACGCATTTCTTTGAATTTAAAGCTACAAGAAAAATTCTAGCCAACAAATCAAAAAGGAAATTATGAATATGGCACTAGTGCTGAAATGTTACTGGAATAGCCTTCTCATAAATAAAGGCAACTGGAGACAGGAAGGTGAGAATGGCTAGAGATGCAAGGGAGGAGGATTCCAATTATTCAACCAGTATTTATTGAGCACGAAGATGCCTAGCACTTTGCTCATGACATTTACACCACAGGAAGGCACTATATTATTGCAAAGACTATCTTCATTTTAAAGCTGATTATTCAAATGAATAAAAATATCTCACTCCAGTTTTTAAAGACTGTTTATCAAAACACAGAAGACATTTTAACATTTAAATAATGAGTAAAAACAGAATGCTGCATAGTCAACTAAAATTTTCCCAATGGATATAAAACAACTCTCTTTAAAGTTATTTATAACACTGTAAAGGCTGGTATCAAAAGACTGCCAAAGGCAAAACTTATGGCAAAGAATGTTTTATGATATTAAGGGAGATACGCATAGTGCGTTCTTAACCTTCATAAGACAATTATGTTACAAATAATTATGAATACCGTTTACTGAACTAGGAGGCATACTTGGTTTATATCTTTTGTCTTTCTCAATACTCAGGACAGCATTACAAGGTGCTCAGATCTACTATAAAATAATATTAAAAGCTCCACAAGTTTAGACTTAACTGTGCTAGAAACTCTTCTCTCACCAGATGTTTGGTGACTTACAAATCTTAAGGGAGAAGTTCAACTAACAGTTCAAATTACACATAAGAAACAGAATTACTACCAATTTCAAAACTTTTTCAAAACACACACATCTCAGAGTCAGCTTTTCTTCTTAAGAGCAGTAAGTCAGCAAGCATTTAGAGAGGGCACCTACCAAGTCTCAGCATAAGATATACTCCTTACCCTCAAAGGAGCACACAAGAACACAAATTCAATGCATGTGAAATAACAGTAAACAGTACTATTTAACTATTCAAAATTGTGTGGTATAGAACAAGGCCAGGAGGGCAAACATGCTCTTTCACGCCAACTTGTTCAACTGGCATGGCTACCTGCAGCTGTGTTGAGAATTGTGGGGCTGGGGAAAAAGCACACAGAGGAATGATTAGAGATGCCAACCACGAGTTAAGAGTGGACTGTGGATCTGCAAACTGGTTCTAACATACACAGAAGCTGAGAGACAAATTTTGGTGATGGCTTACCGCCCATTAGGATTGTGCTGAATAGTCTGAGGGTATATTTCACAACTGCCCATATCCTTTACTGCCAGTGGCAATCTTTCTCCATCTTTAATTTCAGCATCTCCCATTGCCTTTAGGTTGGCCTGCTGGACTTCTGAATGCTTGGCCCAAATTATCTTTCCATTGGCATCCATGGACATGGCAGGTTCCTCCCGACCAAGCTGTAAGACAGACAAATAGCTCTCAGCAATGAAAAGGAAAAATAAGCCAGGCACAGTGGTTCACATCTGTAATCCCAGCACTTTGGGAGGCCGAGACGGGAGGATCACGAGGTCAAGAGATCAAGACCATCCTGGCCAACATGGTGAAACCCCATCTCTACTAAAAATACAAAAATTAGCTGGGTGTGGTGGTGTGCACCTGTAGTCCCCAGCTACTTGGGAGGCTGAGGTAGGAGAATTGCTTGAACCGAGGAGGCAGAGGTTGCAATAAGCGAAGATCACACCACTGCATTCCAGCCTGGCGACAGAGCAAGACTCCATCTCAAAAAAAAAAAAAAAAAAAAAAAACCAGAAAAGAAAAATGAATAAAACCATAATAAAATAGATTATTTTTTCACCTAACAGAGAGCTCTATTTCCTTTCTTCCACTTTAAATCTTCATTGCTTAATGTCTAGCGCTTAATGAAAGAAGTGCCAGTTTTACAAAACTGGTGACTTGGAAGATGACAGTATTAAAATACAAAGAAAATGGCTTTGCCTATGTCCACCTACTGAGAAGGATAGTTTAATTACCTTAACAATGATGCTCCCTTCGTCATAGCCCAAAGCAACATTATTGGACCCTCTTAGACTGGCCACGCACCATACCCTCTCCATTCCATAATTCAGTGTGCTCTCTAGTCGGTAGGTACTTGAATGCCAAATACGTACTGTTCCTAAAAAGAACAATGTAAATATTCCCTTTTGATACAAACATCTGACAATAAACTGTGTCAGGTGAAAGACACCCATGGAAGTCTTTCTATTCCAAAAGGTAACACTTCCTGGCAGTTTAATGACTAATTTTTTGATCTACTGTCTTTAAATGATTTTAAAAAGCAACATAAACAAACAACAGACAACATATAAGAAACAAAACCTAAGAATTACAATTTTAAACATGAAATAACCAGATTTTCTGGGTAGAGTGTTTCCTATATTCCAGATGCTTTCTACACATGACTTCTTCTCACTGTAATCCTATGGATTTATGTGTTTCCATTTCATAGTTTGCCCAAACCACACATTAATGAAGTACCAGCCTGATTTTGAACCCAGGTTTGTTTGACTCCAAAGCACATGCTTTTTCAATTTTTCTCTAGGACATCTGATGTCCTCTTATTTAAGTGACAGAATCAAAATACATGAGAATGATGATAATGATGCTAATGAAAATAATGTCCCTTTATTCTTTATAGCTTAAGTCTAGTACTTCAAGAAAAATATTACTCTTTTATGGCTTAAGTCTAGTACTTCAATCAAAATCCTTGGAAATCTCCAATTACAAGAGACATTACCTGCTTTAAATGCCCACTCAGTAGTTACCAACATAGGGAATAAACATACCCTTCTAACTTACCATCTTCTGAACCTGTGATAATAATTGGCAACTCAGGATGAAAGCTAGCACAAGACACATTTTGGGCATGTCCTTCCAGTGTCTGCACACATGTTTTATTCTGTAATGAAGACATAGAAAACATTTCTTATTAGTGAGAGCCACGTAACCAGCCCAACCTTAAATTTCTCAATGTATAGATACATTATAAATGATAGTAATTAGTTATGACAATCTAAATAATATCCAATAGTAATTAGTTATGACAATCTAAATAATATCCAATACAGAAATTTTTGAAATAGGATGATCTTGTTGTACATATATTTTATCTGATTATTTTATAAAATAAATAAATGTAAATAAACTATCATATTTAAAGAGGGAGAAAAAAACCAAGCAGGCTTTCATCTGAATATTATTCCCCCAAATTCTCAGGATAATGGATTTTTCCCTTAAAACTCACACCAACTATCACTGGCTAAATAGACAGTACTGCTTTAGCATTTAATATTTTTATCTGGATAAGTATAAATTTGAAAATGTTTCGAGGTAAAACTGACTTTCTAGGCCTCATTTTATTAACTGCTTATGGGAACTTTTGTTGTGAAAAAAATATCAAAATATAAGAAAATCTTAGAGATAGGAAGCATGTTAACAAGAGTTCATTACTAGGTTTATAAGAGTTCTATGTGGCAAAATTATTGGTATTTGTTGATCTGCTGGCTTACAAATATGAAGATTATGGAGGAAAATTCAACATTAAAATGTTAAAATTTCTAAATGCTGTTATGAAATGAAATATGAACATGCTGATATTTTATTTAATCTTGATATGCATTGTTTTCATTTTTATGGAGAATTCTGGGAACACAGTTTAGGTGCAAATACTGATACCGTAAGTTATTATGCTGTGAATAGATTTCAATAACCCAAGTCTTAACTGTCCTATAAGTAGTAGTAAGAAACATATCTAACATACAGAAGTAAGGTTATGAAAAATTGTACCTGATAATCCCATATTTTAACAAGACGGTCATCTGCACCTGAAATGAGGTATGGTTTGTCCCCACCACTGTAGTAATCAATGCAATTCACGCCTTTCTCATGTCCTTCCAGAGTGAAGTTTGGTGACGAAGAGCCCAACTGCCATACCTTCAGAGAGCAACAGCATCTGCCAGTCAATATGGGGCCTTGCTTTTCAAAAGGCAAATCCACCATATTTCTGACATATTATGTAAAATGCCAAAGCCCAGGAAAGAAGAGCTATGAAATTTTATTTTTAAACCTGTTAGGTTTTTGTTCTTTCTCATTTTACTCGAATTTTCAGGGGGTGAAATCACTATGGTGTGCTCTAAAAGAAGCACCAATTTCCAGGCTTTATCTCTAGAGATTATAACTCAATCAACAGTGAAGTCCAGGAATCTAGATGTTTGAGAAATACTACTTGAAGGGTATGAAATTATTTTATTAGAGATTTAATATATAGCTCATGAAAATGGATTTAGTAAGATATATTAAAAGTCGCTGGGTATGGTGGCTCACACCTGTTATCCCAGCACTTTAGGAGGCCCAGATGAAAGAATCACTTGAGCCCAAGAGCTCAAGACCAACCTGGGCAACACAGCAAGACCTCATCTCTACAAAAAAGTAAAAAAATAGTTCGCCATGATGGCACACGCATGTAGTCCTAACAACTTGGGAGGCTGAGCCAGGAGGATCGGTTCAGCCCAGACATTTGAGGCTGCAGTGAACTGTGATCATGCCACTGCACTCCAGCCTAGGTAACAGAGACCGTAACTCAAAAATATATAAATACATAAAAATAAAGATATATTAAAATGAGATAATTACTGCTTAGTTAAAAATTGAAAGTGTAGAAAATGGTTAAAAATCACCACAGCACAGGATTAAGCTTTAGCTTTACAAATATTTACTGAGTGCCTACCATATGGGAGGCCCTGTGGGGAGTATAAAGATGTGTAACAAATGTTTATCAATTACTGTATAAAATAAACTTTACAGGAACTGAAGGCAATTCTTGTTCTCAAGATCAACCTAATTTAGTAAAAAAGCTTAAAACTAATTTCAAACTTAATCTATGTCAAAAACAAGGACATAAGGCTGATTGAATGGTAGAAAAAAAAAATAAGAAAAAAAAGCAAGGATAATCCAATGAAAGACAAAATAACTAAGGACAAAACCCTAAGATACTCGGACACATAACATTTTACATAAAGGAAAACTAATAACAGTGCTACATAGGTAAAAGCAAACGTGTAATTAACAAAAGTTAATTTAAGTCTATGCATATGGAACTATTTTACATATTATGATAAAAAAAAAAGGAGCATGATTGCACTCACTGCAACATGTATTAAGCATCTAGGACAGATAAGGCACTTTTCTGTTTGCTACTGAATGTGTAGGGGAAGTAAGTGACACATAGTTTCTACCCCCCCAAATCCAGTATTTCAGGGGAGAAAGATTTCCAAAAAGATGTAATTATAATTTGATCTAAGAAAGGCTGAAACAGAGGCAAAAAGCAATGGAAGAAATGGGATAAGCATAACTTGCTTTGTCTAGAGGTGAAGTGAATGTCTGACAAAAGCTCCTCAAGAGTAAATATTTGTGCAAAGCCTTAAAAGCTGAGTAGTTCTCTGGAGGAAAATATATCAAAACAGGAAAATAAAGAGAACTGCAGGCAGAGGGAACAGTTCAATAAAGTAAGGTTTTGTGAACATTCATGGGCTCTCTAGAGGATGGTGAGTAGACAGTAGGAGATGTCACATAATATTAGCCCAGGCTAGTCTTGGAAATCCTTGTATTCCACACTAAGGCATTTGGATTTTATCCTTAGATCAGGAACTGACAAGATGCAATCTGTGTTTTAGAAAGATAACAGACAGCAGTGTGGTGAAATGGAATAAGAAAGAGAGAATAGAGGCATATGGAATTTAAATGTAAAATAGAGGAACAATGAGCATAAGTCAATAAGGAATACACTAAAAGGAGAGGAAAGTACTAACCTAGAAAAGATACTGGCATTTTCTTATTCTGGGTTTCCAAAGGCTAAAAAATTAACATGCTGCTTTCACAATGAAAAATGCTCCTTCATTAAGAGCACTGAGTTGCCACAATATTTTTCTAAACAGAACAGGTCCTTTAGATTAAAATGAGAAGTCCTATTTTGACTTCAAAATAGGCTTTTGAGAAAAACTTTTAAGATGGATAAATTTCTGGCCAGTCAACAGTAAAACACCTAAGGCAAGTATAGTTCACTAATAATGATAACTGACACACAATGTGAACACCCTACCTTGATAGTCCTGTCCAAAGAGGCACTAGCAAATTGGTTGTTATCTTTGGGGTTGATCACAATCTGCATAACATAATGGGTGTGTCCTTCAAACACTTGCGAGCAAGACCATTTTTTATCCCAGTCCCAGAGCTTAATAAGCATGTCATCTAGGCCAAATGAAAGTCTCAGGTTAGTTTTAATTTCTGTACTTTTTCACTTCAGAACTAAGACATAGTCTTCAGGGGAAGCAAACCTAACACAAATCACATAATCCATTACTTACAGAAATAGAATTAAAACCGAACAGAGTTTTCAAAATGCTTATCTTAAAAATATATTTAACTCTCTATAGAAAAGTAGAGATAAAATAAATAGATTAATAAGAGCAAATATAAAAATTTTGTGAAAAAACTTAAAAATTCAGTGGGCATTAAAGAATGACAAAAGAGTAATAAAAAATTCATTAGAATCTAAGCATAACTGAATAGTGATAGCAATGACTATGTAGAGAACAAGCATTTGCCCTGACAAGATTGGTGTTTAAAAAGTTTTTAATTAGTTCTCAATTTTTAGTTTAGAAATATTTCAAAGAGCTATTACCAATTCAGTGCTACTTCTTTTACCAGTCCTCTAAGAGGTCTACTGTTTATACATAATACCAAGGACCAAACTAGTTTAAATACAAAGATTCAACTGACTAGGGTCTATGGCAATCTGCCAAAAACTCACTCATCAATATGTAAATGACCTTTCTGTTCAGATGTTTAAACATCTAAACTTGCAGGTCTTCTCTGACAGGAATTGGAGCAATTATTATACAAATCCTAAGTACAGCTGATATTTCATTAAAGTACAAACACAAGCAGCATCAATAGCACAGTAATGGATCTAAATAGTTTAAAGGCTGCTTGGAATTAGAATTCTATTTGTAACAGCGGTTAAAGAATAGCATGTCTCAGTGAATGAAAATGAATTACCCAAAGAGACGCACATGACCAAAAGAGGTCATCTCTTACCACTGCTAGTTAGAATGAAAGGCTGGGTTGGATGAACAGCAATACAGCGAATGTAGTCTGAGTGTGCTTCAAACATATGAACTCTCTCCAGGGTATTGTAATTGAACACTCTAATCTGCATGTCATCCTAGAAACAGAAATTTTAAAACCATCATCTCTATTATCAAGTAAATTATACAAAAAACTATTACAGGCTCAAGGAATGAACTCTATGCTGCAAAACACTGCTGTAATTAACGAAACAAATTGGGAAACAAAATCCTGCAACTAATTTACATAATCATCGACCAACTCAGAAAATGGGAATAGAGATTCATATTAATTACTTACTGCTCCTGTCACAACCCAATTCTTCCTTGCAACAAACTTTGCAGCTCGAACAGGAAGATCACATACTTCAAATGTCTTCACCAGTGTCTAAAATGTAAAACACAATTTGAGCTATATGAAAATAACCACAAAATCTACTCTGCTATATTTCAAACATCAATTTTTAGATTACTTCTCATTTTAATATATTCTCAGGCTTAAAATATGAAAGCTTAACATTTAAATTTTTTAACAAGACCGATTGTCTTTTAGTAGATTCAAAATTAAAACACTTTTTAAAAACAAGAGAAAGCAAATGTCCAGAAGATGGTATTTCAGATCCTCTGTGATCCAGCCCTTCCCTCCCTTTTCCAGCCTCACCTTTGGCTACTCCCAGCCTCATTTCTCCTCCTGTTCCCTCTGCCTTGAAACCCCACCCATGGAAACTTGTACTTCCCTTTCATAATGTAGCACCTCATAATTATGTTTAGTGCCAATCTTTCCCACTAAGCTCTCCGAAGGCAGTAATATTTTTCACACTGTATATGCAGAAGCTAGAACAGTGGCTGGCACACAATTAGTATTTAATAAGTATTTGTTGAATGAATTAGCTCTTAGTTTTTCTTTTTTTTTTTTTGAGACAGTCTCACTCTGTCACCCAGGCTAAAGTGCAGTACAGTGCCACAATCTCAGCTCACTGCAACCTCTGTCTCTTGGGTTCAAGTGATTCTCATGCTTCAGTCACCCAAGTAGCTGGATTACAGGTGTGCACCACCATGCCCAGTGAATTTTTGTATTTTTAGTACAGATGGGGTTTCACCATGTTGGCGAGGGCAGTCTCGAACTCCTGGCCTCAAGTGATTCACCTGCCTCAGCCTCTCAAGTGCTAGGATTACAGGCATGAGCCACTGCACCCGGTCAGTCTTTCTGAAATTGAAACCCATAAAAGTGACTCATGAACAAAGTAAAATTCTTTTGCACGCTTTAGCAATATGATTTCATATAAATGTTCTTTTTAGTAAAATATGAAAACACAGTGATTTATATGTTCCTCCGAGCTGCTCAGAATGGAATTATACATAGAGCATAAAGGTAGAAAATTAGGAGACCCTCCTAAAATAAGGAGAGATAATGGTACCTCTTTATCCTCCTTCTTTGACGCCTGTTCTTAAAATTCTGAAAGTCAAATTATCATTTTCCAGTCCTTTTTTGTATCAGAGGGCAAAAATGAAATAACTAAGAAACACAATATAATCTTACTGACTCATTAGCCATGTGCACTAAAAAAGTAATAGGGACTGGTTCGTAAGAACTGTTGAGCCTACTCTGGCTTTTCAAGACAGAGTTCAAAGATTCTTTAGACAAAGGCTGAATGAAGAGGGACTTCAGCTCCAACCTGTAGAATCACTACCAGCTGACTATTATACAGACACTGAGAGCAGACAGAACATGCAATCTATAACACAGCAGAAAAATCCACAAAAGCTCATGAGGAGCCAACAAACCCAGGGGTCTGCTGAGCAGTAAAAATAAAGCAGATGCAGAACAAACAGCCAAGGTTCAACACCATGTTAGGGGATATGACTGATGCAAATGAAGAGTAAGAAGGCTACATATGCAATACAGACAAATGCTCAATGTAGATTAGGAAAGTAGGTCTAATGACTAATACTTATATGGTACTTTATAGGTTTCATTCACAATTTTATCTAATTTTATTTGATCTTTTTGACAATCCTGTGATGTAGGGAAGGCGATAATTTTATTCTCACTTTAGATTAATAAACAGAGGCTCAGCATGGTTAAAAGGCTCCCCTATATAATTTAATCAGCAAGTTGGCTTCAAATCCTAAAATACTATGTTTTTTAAACCACTGCATGTACCAACTCAGAGTATATAATATCTCCTTATTTGAAATGCAAATACATCTGAATTTACTTCCAAAAACCTTTTTGGCTCTCTTAAGAATTTGCTCTCAATATAGGAGTGGTAAATAACTCCTGTTGGTGCTATAAACACAGGGGAAAAAACAGGGAGAACCAAAGACAGATGAATTACTGAACAAAGACTTACTGAGTATCTACTATGAGCCTGACAGTGTGTCAGGTAGTGCCCCATGCACTGGACCAACAGTGGGAAACAAGATGAGGGTAATCCTTGTTCTCACAGAACCTCCATTCTTGGAGAAAAGAAGGAAATTAAATGTGAAATTACCAGAGAGATGAATTACGAAAGGGTATAACAGATGGTCCTATTATATGGCACAAAAAGGTATAGATAGAAGAGAAAAAGGAGGCAAAGTGGAAATGCAGATAAAGCAGAGATATATTACAATAAAGCCTAGAGAAAGATAAGAAAAGTATGCCTGGGCTTTAGAACATAGGACAGTCAAGTGGTAGAGCTGAGAGACAGGTAAATGTAGCTGATAAGAGAGAATCCCTAGGAATAATCAAGGAGAGAGGACAGCAACATATCAGTTAAACATAAAATCAGAAATATTTTAAACATCTAAAGAACTAAACCAAAAGGGGGAAAAAACGGTTATTTGCATTAAAGTAAAAAGAATTCACAAGATCTGAAATTGCCAAGAACACAAATTCTGAACTACTGACAAGTGAAATGCCTATTATTCAGAACAAATAATTATTGAGCACTTACTATGTGCCAGGTAATGTTATCGGCTCTGGGATACAGCAGAAAGCAAAATGTTAATTTGTATAAAATGTCACTGATGGACTATGATATGGTTTGGATTTGTTTCCCTACCCGAATCTCCTATTGAATTGGAGGAAGGCCCTGGTGGGAGGTGACTAGATCATGGGGGTGGATTTCCCCCTTGCTGTTCTTGTGATAGCGACTTCTCATGAGACCTGATGGTTTAAAAGTGTGTGGCACTTCCCACTTCGCTCTCTCTCTCCTGCCGCCATGTGAAGAAAGTGCTCGCTTCCCCTTCCCCTGCTGCCAAGATTGTAAGTTTCCTAAGGCCTGCCAGTCGTGCTTCCTGTTAAGCCTGTGGAACTGTGAGTCAATTAAACTCTTTCCTTCATAAATTACCCAGTCTTAGGTAGTTCTTTATAACAGTATGAGAACAGTTTTATAAACCATCAGGTCTCATACAGGGTATGAGTTTAGTGTACAGACATTTTTGTTTCATTACAGTGAGTATTAAAGTGTAAAGGTGTTTTTAGGTTTACTTCTGGCTTTGGTTCCTTGATCCTATTTTGTCATTTTAAATTCCTCAAATGTCAATTTTACCTGGATTTCAAGAACTTAACTTTAGACACAAATGTATGGTATAGTCTAACTATATGCTTTGTACTCTTAAATATAGTCTAGGAAGACTGGAAAATATGAGATAAACTAATTTGAAGGGTATGTTACTTGCTCAGGTGAAAGAATGAGTCAAGCACCTAGGCAGACAATCTGTAAGATGTGTGTATAATCAAAAGCTGACTATAAATATTTCCCTGATAGAATCTACAATGCTGAAAGAAGTATCTGCATATCATTGCACTGAACATTTAAGGGAAAAAATAAATTTTAAAATATCATTCTTAAAATACAATATTCACTGAATGGAAAATTAACAATTAAATACTTTAACAAGTGATCCTATAATAGCATCAGTTTTCTCAATTTCAAAAAAAGAGCTAATACTATCTAAGTCAGAGTTGTTATATTTAAATATTGTATATAACATACCCAGGACAGTTTCTCCTATAAACTATCCCCTCATACATGTTAGTTCCTTCATATTTAAAATACTGTGTACCAATTTGAGAAAGCAGTTTGCATATAGCTTCTGGATTCTGTTATTTCTTCTCTTTCATTATAAAAACAGTCTAACATAGTATTTTATTTCTAATAAAGTCTTGAAAAATTCCTACCTGTGTTTCATGATTCCAAACACACACACTGCCATTGTAAAGACTTGCCAACATCCATGGCTCTGTAGGATGCAAATCCACACTCTTAACTCGATCAGATCTAGCCGTTAGCTTTCTTTTGATATCAAGTCGCAGAGGCTAAAAAGAAACATTAAAAACAATGCATTAACAGGCCTATAAAACAATCAGTTACTACTTTGCTAAGTTGTTGACACAGTTTCAAGTCTAAGCACCTATTTCTTTACTCACACATACAAAAAAAAACAGAATATTTAACATTTTAAGATTTATAGCAGCTCTTCAAACTTTTTGCTCTAAGGATTCCTTTAGTCTTTAAAAATTTTGAGGACCCCAACGGGCTTTTGTTCATGTGAGTTTTGTCTGTTGATATGTTACCATGTTAAAAATTAAATCTGAGACAACTTTATATATAATTCATTTTCAACTAACAAAAACAGATCTAGTAAATGTTAACTAAAATAACATGTTTTAATAAAAAATAACTGTTTTCAAAAAAGATTAAGAAAAGTGGCTGTATTTTACATTTTTGTGAAACTCTTTACAATCTGACTTAACAGAAGAGAGTTTCTCTTATCTGCTTCTGCCTTCAATATGTTGTGATATGCTGTTTTGGTTAATGTATACAAAATAATGCCTAGTCTCACAGATACCTAGATGGAAAGTGAGGAGCATCTTAATAGGTTTTTCAAGTAATAAGATGTTATTCTTCAAAATTCGAGAAGTAGTAGTTTCTTAAAGGTTACTTGCAAGGTAAAATCTGAAACCATATCAATAAGCTGTTTATACTTTGTTACACTAAAATCCATTGGTTTAGTCCATACTTTGAATGGATCTTTCTCTCATGCATGTTTTTGTAACATTAAGCATTGGTCATTTGGAAAATGCCAGTTCACTGAATTATGTACATCTTCTAGATGCTGACATCATTATACTTTATAAAAAAAAATCATATTCACTAATTTCACCACCTACTTCAACTGATAAGCCTTTAACCATTGGAAAGCCATCAAGTTCAGAGTTTTTCAAAGTTCTAAGTTTCACTTGAAAGCTCTAATTTTATCATTGGCAACAATACAGGGACCAGCCAACCTCTTTCAGGTTTTTAAAAAATGTCTACCAAATATTCAAGTCTGAATAAGCAGAGTTTCTCAGTCATTGTTTCAAGCAAAGCTTACAACTTAAAACAGTACAAGTGCTTTTCCTTGAGACAACCACCATACTTCACCATGCAGTAGAACTGATTTATGCATACTCTCCATTTCACCAAACAGAATTTAAAAGATGCATACTGAAGTGTGAAGAGGTAATAACATTTTTACTGTTTCATCAATGACGTTCCTAAGTGAAACTTGCTTTTAAAAAAATTGTGTAACAATGAAGAATATACTGTCAGTACAATTTGGTGTCACTTCACTAGCAGTTTTACCTTCCATTACTTTTACACCATCAGTGCAAATATGAACATTTTTAAAGGTGTCAATAGAGTCTCACTGTTAAGAAAATAGTTTTAAAATTGTGGACCCCCTAAAAGAGTATTAGGGACTCTTAAGAAATCCCAGACCACATTTCAAGAAGCTCTGGTTCATAGAATTATCTAGGAAATAAACTTTAAATATTCACAAATAACAATTTTGTGCCCCAGCCAATAGTGTCATATCAGAAAATATTCTGAAGAAGTGTTATTTATGAAGTCTTGGTAACCCTAAAGCATAATATTAAATTAAGTTCTTTGGAGAAAAGTGGTAGATTTATCTTGGGAAAATATTAGTAAGTGCTAGGTAATGTAATATGTGATGAATAAAGGTTATATCCCCGTGCATGACGGCCTCTGGTGTCAAATGGGAATGTTGGAAATATTTTAATGGATTTAAATTACAGAAACTTAATGAAAATTGGAACAACTTAAAACAAAAACATTCTCTCAAGTCAGAAAATACTAATAGTTTATAATAGCCTTTTTCCAGCCAAATTCTTCCTTTGAACTACAGAAAGACAATGATTTGAATAACTATTTTCTCCATTCTCAAAAAAAATGTCATTGTAGGAGAAAAGTTAATTCATTATATACAATGATATCTTAGAGCAATGGGCTTAATTCTCTCTAGGAGGCATGCTGAGAAAAGACTGATTTAAAATACATTTCCCCTTCAGCAGGTCTTAAACACAACCTAAAAGCTCATTTGGCAAGTTGAGTTACTGTCAAATCTTTGTTGCTGTGATATTCTATGATGATCATAAGTGGGACAGAAATTTAAGGTTACTTTTGAATATAAAAAGAAGATCTAGCAGAGATAATTTGCTAAGACAAAACAACTCAACGCTTTCACGCATCTTTTTGGGGGATCTCTATCAAATTTGGGTCACTGACTACTTCAAGTCTTGTTTTATCCACATCTCCTTTACTTTCAGCAACAAACTTTACCTCTTACTTTAAAAGATCAGAGTTCTCTGGCTCTTATCTTCAATTTCTTCAAAAATGTTTTCACTGTCATCAATCCCTTCCTCTCATCTCCAATTTTCTTTTTTTTTTTTTGAGACAGCGTCTTACTCTGTCCCCCAGGCTGGAGTGCAGTGGTGTGACCTCGGCTTACTGCAACCTCTGCCTCCCAGGTTCAAGCAATTCTCCTACCTCAGCCTCCCGAGTAACTGGGTACTACAGACACCCACCACCACGCCTGGCTAGTTTTTATATTTTTAGTAGAGACAGGGTTTCATCATATTGGCCAGGTTGGTCTCAAACTCCCGACCCCAATTTTCTACTTTCAAATCATCATCTTCACATTCCTTGCTAGTTCAGAAAAGCAAGGCTTTTTACTTCATCCATTTCTGAATTCTGTCCCATAAATTACTATCATAACTTTTAACTTCTTTTTAAATCTCTTCGGAGTCAACAGGTATGAAGTATCTATCATGTACCAGGCAGAAACCATGGTGAGGGTTTATATATAAGCCAGTATATCTCACAATTTTCCTCCAGTAAAGAGGAAATTGGACACTTATAAATTGTGAACACTTTACTTTAAAATATTTAAAATTATTATTGAGCAAAAGTGATGCTACATAAGTTGAGCCAGAGAACTCTGAGCAACCCCAGTAAACCTCTAATACTCCCAAAGCACAAATCTCAGTTTAAAAAAGAACAGACAGCTGGGCGTGGTGGCTCACACCTGTAATCCCAGCACACTGGGAGGCTGAGGCAGGCAGATCACCTGTGGTTGGGAGTTCAAGACCAGCCTGGCCAACATGGTGAAACCCTGTCTTTACTATAAATGGAAAAAAAAAAAACCAAAACTTAGCTGGACATAGCACACACCTGTAGTCCCAGCTACTCAGGAAGCTGAGGCTGGAGAATTGCTTGAACCTGGGAGGCAGAGGTTGCAGTGAGCTGACATGGTGCCACTACACTCCACCCTGGAAAACAGAGAGACTCTGTCTCAAAAAAAAAAAAAAGTGCGATAATATTTCTCTTAACAGTTAAGTGATTATTTTGAATAAGAAAATGTACTAGATACTTTGGGACAAAGATGACTAGGATGCTCACACTGTATCCTCAACTCTAAATGTCTCCCTCCATCTTCCAAAAGCTGAATGCATTTAGGAGTCAGCTTAAATGCCACTGCCACCAGTCAGACCTTTCTAGTTATCCTAGCCTGAAGCATTCTTTCCTAGGGAATCCTATAGGATTTCATTTTAATTGTTCATGGTACACTTGTGGACACATATTTTCTTGCTTTCTAGAGTAGATGCTCCTTAAAGGCAGGGTCATTGCTTATACATATCTTTATCTCCAGATCACCTTATATATTTGAGTGTGGGGGTTTAAGTTATGATGGATTTAAATTTCAGTTCCACCACTCATTTCAGATGCATAATATTGAATAAATTTACTCAACCTCTCAAGTTTGACTTATGTAAAACAGGGATATTATTATTCTCTACCTCTTAGTGCTGTAAGAATTAAATTCAGAGTTAACCAGTTACAGCAGTGCCTGACCTACAGTAATCACCTCATAAACGTATAACTCTCACAGCTGCTGAGAATTAGGCAGCCATGTTTAGCAAAGTGCATGGCACAGAGTAAATAGTCTATGGTCAATGTGCAAATGAGTAAATTCACGTTTTGTATTTTCCACAAAGGATTTAAAATATATTAAAGAATGAAGGCAAGATTTCCTTATATAAATACATTGGTAAATGTAAAGACGGCAAAAGAAAATGAAATAGGCAGATGCAAGGGCCTTTTCCAAAAACGTCCATTACTGCAACCAAAGCAGACCCAAAATAGAGCAGGTAGTTAGTAATATGAAGTGCTCTAATTAAGCGGCTTGAGGACTTGTTCAGGGACTGTAACCTGGGTGTCCAAGAAAGTTCATGCATGGTGCTAGCTTCAGCAGCACATATACTAAAACTGGAAAGATACAGAGATTAGCGCGGCCCCTGAGCAAGGACGACACACAAATTCCTGAAACGTTCCATACCTTTTATAAAAGAAAAAAAAAAAAAAAAGTCCATGGGAGGGAGTGGGAGGGCGGGGGTGGTGAAGAATGCACTGCATTTTATGCAAAAATGTTTCACTGTGCATTTTTTATGGGAGTATTCATAACTTTTTACTATTTCCAGTTCCAACTTTGCCACAGCTAGCCTTATAGAAACTTAAAAAGATTTTTTAACTGAAGAGGAGGGACTTAATCCTTAGCGTCTTCAAGCTCCAAAATGTTTGATTCTGTGCTTCATAACAAGTTTTTCTTAAAGGCAGAAAAACGTTTAAATGTAAAATCCTTTCTTTTTGAGATGGAGTCTCGCCCTGTTGCCCAGGCTGGAGCGCAGTGGCGCTATCTTGCCTCATTGCAACCTCGGCCTCCCAGGTTCAAGCGATTCTCCTGCCTTAGCCTCACGAGAGCATCTGGGATTACAGGTGCGTGTTACCACGCCCGGCTAATTTTTTTTTTGTATTTTTAATAGGGACGGAAGATATTCTTACACTATTGTTTTCTTTCCTTATTATTATAACACTCTTAAGCAAACTATTCTAGGGCGTTTTTTAGGGTTATGGTGATAATGACAAAGTGCTCAAATAATTACTATTCCTACCAGCCACTGTATTTGCAAATGCATAAAAGCATGCCAGCCAGTGGTATATACTGCCCCACTTCCTCCCAACGCTTCTTCTCCCCCTCAAAATCTAAGAGCTGAGAAACCAAAGCGTTTGAAATTCCATTTTTGATCCCATATACATTTTTTTTTGGCTTCTCTGCTTAAGTTTATAGTTTGTAGTCAGCACACACCATTCCCGGAATAAGACCAACAGGAGTGGAGTTTAACTGCCACCGTTTTAAAGGTAAATATAAGTAGTTTTACCAAAGCCTCCTACCGAGTTCAACATTTTCGGCCTCCGTATTTCCCTACACCACCGACCCCGCTGCAGACTGCAGGAGCTCCGGCAAGAGCCACAAGCGTTAGGGGAGACAACCCCTCACTAGCAGGCACTGCCTCGCCAAATCATCCCGGCTCCCTGGGTCCTCCCACCTTCTCCCTTCCTGGAATCAAACTGGCCTAAGACTCTGCAAGGCCGGAGGCGGCGGCCACAGCGGGAGCCCAGACCACTGCTTACCACGGCCCTCAGTCCAGAAGCCCCAGGAATCGGCCGTAGCCTGCCCCGTTCCCTTCTACGGGGAATGGACCTACCATGGCTGTGTTGGTCCGATTCTGGGCACCCTCGTTCGTTACCCGCTACACAAGCCTGAGAGAAACCCACCGGCCCGCTGACCGTCAGACTGACTGACGTGGAACTTCCGGAAGCCGATTCTCGCGAGAGTCAGAGGCCAGGGCCAGAGCGCCTGCGCAAATCGCGCGCAGGACCGTCTTTCCAAAGCCCCGCCCCAGTTTCCTAGGCAACTTGGCCACTCAGACCGCGGGGAGTGGACCTGGCACCGCCGGGAAGGTGGGGTGTGGCCAAGACCACCGGTGGCAGGGTCTTGGGACTGCTGAACTTGGACTCCGACCAAAAGATAGAGATTGAAACGATGAGGAAAACGAAGTGCCTAATCCCTGCTGGACGCTAACTGCAGGGCAAACTCCCCAGTGCTGGAGTTGTCTCGGAGGCCGAGAAGCGCTTTAGGGCTTCCTCGGACTCTGGCCCTGGCGAGAGAAGGCGAAACGGCAATGTGTTCTGGAGGCCTGGTGCGAGGCCCAGGGAGTTCTGATTAAGGGCACTGAGAGTAGACGCGCCGGGAGCTTCCAGTTCTGGAGGTCCCCGGGAGACGACAACTATCAAACCGTGTGTGTGTGTGTGTGAGAGAGAGAGAGAGAGAGAGAGACGGCAACTACCCAACCGCCTGTATGTGTTATTCATTCAACAAGTATTTATCGATCTTCAGCAGTGTGCTAGACATAGTTTCCTCTCAGATGTTCACATCAAACCTGAATTATCTCCATTTAATGATGAGGAAATTAGGGCTCAAAGGAGATGTGTCCTAGCCAAGACTGGTAGTGGTAGATAAAACTTCAAAGTTGGGCCGGGTGCTGTGATTCACGCCTGTAATCCCAGCACTTGGGGAAGCCGAGGCGGGTGGATCACCTGAGGTCAGGAGTTTGAGACCAGTCTGGCCAACATGGTGAAACCCTGTCTCTACTAAAAATACAAGATTAGCTAGGCCTGGTGGCGGGCACCTGTAATTTTAGCTGCTCCGGAGGCTGAGGCAGGAGAATGACTTAGAACCCAGAAGGCGGAGGTTGCAGTGAGCCAAGATCGTGCCACTGCACACCAGCCAGGGCAACAGAGCAAGGCTGTCTCAAAACAAAAACCTCAACGTTTGTGCTCCTTTTACTACATGAAAATATCTCTTCATTAATGTAACTGAACTCTACAGTAAGAGCCTGTGCTATAGGGCTTGCACAATAAAGTTTGACAACATTTGCCTATCGCACTTCACGTCCCCTCTCATTCCTTTTTTTTTTTTTTTTTAAAGAAAACACGTGGACCAAATAAAGCTTGCCCTCTGGTTACACGTGCAAACGTGTATCTTTAACACGGAGAAATCTTGAAGTCTTTTAGACCTCCAGATTTTGAGAAAGGCAAAAAGAAAAATTATATATATGTGTGTGTAGGTAATGCTAATCAGAGGGAGATGATTTTGCATGAAATTATTTGGCTTTAGTAGAAGCCCTGAACTAATGTGACTGTCTTCGTGGGCCTCAGTTTTTTGACATCTTAAAAAAAAAAAAAATCAAGCTGCATGTTTTCTAAAGATCCTTCCATTTTTTTTCTTTTTTTGTGTTTCTTTGGCATTCAAGTGGAAAGAAGAGTCTGGAACTGGCTTTTAGTGGCAGCGGTGTGTTCTTATGTAAATTGAGACTAATAATTCTGATAATTGCATACTTTGCTTACTCTATGGAGTGACTGAGGATCCTAAGTTGAAAAAATTATATTAACTATACCTCATTTGCTTGAATAATGGAACTTTCAGTATTTCTAGTTCCTGAATACGTTTGCACTCAAGAGAGTGTTTCTGGATTTGGCACAGTACTAAGTGATACAAAATAAAATGATGTATCTCTATTGTCAAGGGGCTCAGCTGGGAATACTTAAATCTTTGTATCCCACCGGGCACCTAAGGGTCTACCTTGCTGGTGTTGTGGGCCTGAACCCCCAAGTGTCATGCTTACTTGGACTATATTTTTTCCATTTTTTTCAACTGCAATTAGCCAAAATTAAGTCCTGCAATTGTAGACTGTAAATCCACTCTTTTAACCATTACATACTGAACCTGTACTATATACAAAGCACTATACTAGGTGCTGCCTTATGATATTACTCATAAAATTTGGTGTTGGATTTTGGTTGAAATAAATCTTAAAGAAAATTCTCAAATAGGAACTAATACATAGACATTAAATATACATGTGTATTTCACTACATGTTCAACTGTGGTATTAAAATAAAATCTTTTGTTTACTCATTGGTTTAGAGGAGACTTAAGGGTTAGGAAAAATAGCCTTTGGGAAGAAAAGAAATATAGACAAGCTCAGCAAATTGGTAAAGAGTTTCCCAAGAGGTTGACTGCAATTGACTAACAGATCTGAAAGTCTTACCTGGTCAATTTCTAGGATAGCTGTTTCAGCCTTGCCTTTTTGCAGGTGCTGGGAGAATTCCAAGTGGGAATTCAGGCTGCAGTGCCTCTAAGTACCCTATATACAACTTTCTCTCCCCACCCTATTTCTACCTCTTCATAGAAAGTTGAGGAAATGAAAATAATTCCTTGAGAAAGAGTCAGGGTTTTTATTATTTTATTTGTAATTATTTATTTTGAGATGGAGTCTCATGCTATCACCCAGGCTGAAGTGCAGTGGTGCCATCTTGGCTCACTGCAACCTCAACCTCCCGGGTTCAAGCCATTCTCCTGCCTCAGCCTCTCCAGTAGCTGGGACTACAGGTGTGCACCACCACGCCCAGCTGATTTTTGTATTTTTAGTGGAGATGGGGTTTTGCCATGTTGGCCAGGTTGGTCTCGAACTCCTGACCTCAGGTGATCTTCCTGCCTCGGCCTCCCAAAATGCTGGAATTACAGGCATTAGCCTTGTAAAATAAACCCAGCCTTGTTTATTATCTTAAAATACACACGTGTTATCACTTAGCCAAGTGGTAAGTACTAGCGTGAATAACAACCTAGTTTCTCCCTTCAAAGGGATTACAGTCTATAAGCAGGAAAGGTTATTTATGCACAAATAATTGAATATCAGGCAGAATGTGAGCTCCCTAATGAGAGAAGTACGAATAAAATACTCTGAAGATAAAATATGCAGCTGGAGAGATAAGTTACATGAAGGAGGTAGAATCTGAGGTGGACTTAGAGGTGAAGAGTATGTGGTATGTTTGAGAACCAAAAAAGGTCCAATTTGTTTGGAGAATGGTATTCATTTAGAAGAACAGTGAGGAAGAAGGTTGAGGAGGAAGATTTGGGCTAGAACCTGAAGATTTTTAAATCAGGAGGAACTGGGCTTTGGTTCAAGCAGTTGGAACTCATTGGACCAGAAAAGAAAGCTGTTTATATCTGTACTCCAGAAGATTTATATTTTGTTGATACACATTGAAAGAAGTTGAAACAGAGGGACTATACAAGTTTGGTGGAAGTGAGTATGGAAATAACAGCATTAATGAAAAACTTTTATTAAATGCCCACTATGTACTTACCTGCCATTGGAATACTTACTTTGCAATTCATAAAGTAATTATAAAAGATAGGAATTATTTTCTCCAATTTATAGATGAAAAGCTGAGGCCTAAATTGGTTAAGTAGTATACCTCATGCCACACTGCTCATGAATGACAGAACTGAGATGTGAACCTAAGTCATATTTAATGATATTAACACCCTTTTTACTGGATTGTAATTTCTCCTTTTTTCCCTGAGAAGCTAGAAGCAACTGGATACAAAAATGAGTTTGCTGAATTGAGTGAGTAGGAGGCATCCTATTGCTGATGTTTTTGATCTAATGAACCCAGAAGAATATCTTTAATCAGAGAAAGATGTGGAGCCAGTGAATGACAGTGGAGCCAATGAAGGAACAATCAGAGAAAGATCAAGAAAGAAGAAAGAGTGAAAGAAAAAGTGGAGTCAGTGAAGGAACAATCAGGATAAGAGACCCAGAATAACTCACAGAAGGAAAAGAAAGGGAAAATGTAACCGAGTGACTAGCATCTTGATATCTTTAGAGAATTTAAGGAGGCCTAGTAGTTGCAAAAACTATTGCCAATGAATTAAATGATTATGAGGACACTAGTAGCTTTCAAAAAAGTTTAGTAATTCTAGGGGAAGTAAGTTTTCAAAGGGTTTAGAAATTACTGGATGAAAAAAAAAGTAGGGGTCATCAGTATAAACTATTTTACCAATAGGTTATTGAAGAAAGGCAAATGTTGATGTGAGACATGTCTCACTGTAAGTGGGTTGACTGTTCCTGCATTTAGGGCATGCTTGATTTAATTATGATAGGGCTCCAAATGGTTGCAGGCCACTAAATGGACCTTTGCAATGTGAGTAGGAACTAACCAGGTAAATGTCAAGAGAGTATATCTAGAGCATTTGACTTTTCCAGAGAGCTAAGAATAGTTTAGCATGCCTGGGCCAGAGAGTAAGAAGAGGGAGGATTGAGAAATGGTATAGACAGATAAATGAGGTTCAGATTCTGAAGGTCTATGATAGCCAGTTAAAGGAGTCTGGACTTTAACTACAGGCTCTTGGGAACCATTGAAGAATGTTAAGTAGGGTAATCTTCATGCTCCATTACTGATTAATCATCACATGTCAGTTGCTTTTCCTGTTAGAGGAAATGTTAAGATTATCAGCTGAATTTTTGTATGAAGTGAATGAAAGAGAAAGTTTTGATCACTTAGTGAAATAGCAGCCATCAGCAGACTAAATTGAGTTGGAGAATCACTGAACTGTCTTCCAAGAAAAATGGAGTTTGTGGTTGCCTAACACTTAAAGGCTAATGTTGGACTGATTACAATAGCATTGACCAACCACAATGTGCTGTACACTTCATATGACTACCTTGTAAACATTTAAATTTTGTTAAATTTACTCCATGGGAGTTTGATGTAGGATTCCAGATGCAGAAGATGTTCACTTTTGTTTACCTAAAAGTGTAAAAATCCAGATTATTTGTAATGTGTTTGACTTGTGTGTAATTTTACCTTAAAAATTACATTAACCTTATGTTTCTCTAATGAACATTTTTAGAGGAGTCAGAGTTTAAAGTGAGCTTTGAATGAAACCAAGGTGATTTCATAGATGGGAATTGCTAGACATTGTAAATATGGCAGTAGAGTTTGGGGAGTTAGTGACCTCCACAGTGCTCCACCTGCGGATTCATTCTGTACAACTCTTCACTCATGGGGTATAGACCCCATGATAAGTCATGACTGGTGGGCTCTGGGTACTTCTCTGCACCAGGGTTGTCAGATGAAGTGAATCTCTGGGTCTTAGTTTCGTTAGCTACAAAATAATGGACAGCATTAGCTCCAAAGTCTCTTCCTGTTCTAAGCTTTTTTATACTTTTGAGTCTGTGATTCTGTGTTCTTGTCAAATGAAGTGGATGAGAGGAGTGGCTGCAGGATTTTTTTTTTTTTTTTTTTTTGAGACGGATTCTTGCTCTGTCACCAGGCTGGAGTGCAGTGGCACAATCTCTGCTCACTGCAACCTCTGCCTCCTGGGTTCAAGCGATTCTTCCGCCTCAGCCTCCCTAGTAGCTAGGACCACAAGCGCATGCCACCACGCCTGGCTAATTTTTTTGTATTTTTAGTAGAGACAGGGTTTCTCCATGTTGGCCAGGATGGCCTCAATCTCTTGACCTCGTGATCCGCCTGCCTCCACCTCCCAAAGTGCTGAGATTACAGGCGCGAGCCACCGTGCCCGGCCAGGATGTTTTAATGGACATTTGTCTTTACTTAATTAATGTGCCAGTGTAGTAGCTCTTCCCACTTATTTCATAGCATGCATTGTTCTTTTTTCTCTGGAAGCCACCTTCCATCGGCACATTTTTGTTGAGATTTCGTTATGCTTAGAACAATGCTCTATAAACCTGGGGCTCCTGGGGCTCAGGACAAGGAGCCTGGTATGCATGAGGGGACAAGAAATCAAGGCCCAAGAGTGCCTGGTATGTAGAAGTTCCCAGTGAACATTCTCTCAACTAGTGTTTAGCTTTCTTTCTAGCAAAAAGATTTCACAAAGTTTTATATAAGCAAGTTGATAGGTTTAGAGTAATTATGTTTCCTTAAGAATTATGTCCTTACAAGTGACAGTGCTGCATATAAATAAATGAATAATAATGATGACTAGCCTATCTGGCATATAGCAGTTACTTTTAAATTAATTGAAAAAAATTCACCTAAAAGTGAAATATCTGGAGTGACAAGGCACTGCATAGTGCAATTTTCATCAAATTGCTTTATTCCTCTTTCTTCTACAGAATTTGTCAGTTCAAGTTGATCTAAGGGCATTACTGAAATTGAATTCAAATGTAGTTCAAGTCCCAAGGTTTGTAAATGAAGTCATTGGGCTCTGAACTCATGATATGCTTTTGTATCTGAAGATGATAATCCGAAACATACTGAGCGGCACTATGACAGGACTTTTCATTTGATTTCAAAGCAACTTCACATTGATAGTGTTTTATATATTCACTGAAATCCAAATAAAGCTATTGTCTCTAGGAAGAAGAAATTGTTCCTTTAACTAAATATAGCCATTCTTTAGTGCATCTGACACTGACAATGAATATAGACACAACTTTATCCTAAAAGGGTTTATTTAGGAAGTGTAAGATTCACTTTATATACATACATATTGATAGATGAACAGACACAAAGTCAATATCTGAAAAAGGTAGATTACAAGTGATTTTATTTGTATTTTATATTTTTCTATTATAAATATATACTATATAATAAATGAAGTTATTTTAAGCAAACATAAAGTGTACTAAAAGAGCTTGCCATTTTGAAGGAAGCTTATTTTAAATCTGACTATAGCAAAGAAATACCTCTTATTTTCTGCATAAATCTAGATTCTCATTTTATAAAGCCCCCTAGGGTGCAACAAAATGATACAGTCATATTCAGGAATGAACAGTCCACCAAAAAAGAATATGCAATTTCTGTCTCAGTATTTCAAGGGAACTCAGAACTAGGTTCTGAGAAAAAAAAATGGATTTTATGGTAAGGGGTATTCCTGGTAGAACTAGACAAGAAAGCAACATTATTGGAAGGTTTAAAGTTGAAAGGGGAATCATAAGGCAGATGATCTGGGAGCAGAAGGATGAGAGCTGTTAAGGATCCTGGTGGAAGAAGGGCTGTAAGCAGGGCTCATATTCAGTTGTATGTACTAGCATTGCCAATATATGTATTAAAATATGGAAATACTTGTTGCTAAATAGCCTCTGCCTTGAATATCTGCATTATCCTAGCAGATCAGGTTCCTTCCCGGGGCTTCTCCACAATCCAGCCACTAAAGTGATTAATAATTTATACCACAGGGGGTCCCCAGGATTCTGATCCTATGCAGCAGCCAGCATCTGTACTTACATTAGGTGTCTTTTCTGATTGATGTGTGCTGGTACTTACCATTATTAAATATTTTGAATGTCAACTCTGCTGGTAAGGGATAAGGAACTGGTCCTTGATGGACCAAATGATGAGGAGTCAAGGAAAGGAGAAAGCAGGTATTTTCCACCAACAAGCTATATTTACAGCAGGGAAAATTTTAAGGTAGGCCTGGGTGGTCTGTGTCAACCGCCTCCCACCTGTCAGGTACTCTCTCACCCCTTTTCACCAACTTTGTGTGACGTGGCAAGGCCTTGTTCTACAACTTTCTCAAACGTGGATCTGATTAGCTTATGACCTTAACCATTACTCTTAAAATGCAATCAATGTGGATTTTTCAAGCCTCTCCCAGAGTGTCTAGAACTTTATAGGGGATCACAGACTAAGAACAGGGACAAAATATGTTCTTGAGTGGCCCTCTTTGTTGTTGCTGTGAATTCTAGGTTAGTACTAATTTTCTCTGACCACATTAAACCTGTATCAGTCTATCCTTTTCCAACTTGCTGTTAAGCAGTCTACTGTCAGTTGCTCCTTTGAAGGGAATTTTCTCTTTGACTGTTTTAAGATTTTCTCTTTGTCTTAGGTTCCTGCACTTTCATAACCAGTTATCTAAGCATGCGTTTCGTTCTTTTCTGCATGGTATTGACTGAGTCTTAAATCTGTGAATTGGTGTCTTATCAGTTATGAAAAATTTGGTCTATGGCCACAGCTTCTCAAGGGCATTTTGTTCCTTTTCTGTTTTCTTCTTTTTTGCTTAGTACCAAGGCAGGTTTTCCAGCAGTCCTCTCAGGTTAAGGGATAAGGGAGGCAAATTTAGGTCTGGTTTATCCTTAATTTGCATGTGTATTAATTTGGGAAGAGTACCCAATAAGACTCTCCAGTTTTTGTGGGCCCCGAGTCTTGACTAGTATCCATCTGGCCCCTAGTGACTACAGCAGTATTGACAGATGCCTCTAAGGGTTTTGATCATTCAGTAGTCGTCTTACTATTTTGGTAGCAGGCTTTTATCCATATGTTGACCTGGAAGTTCTTAATTGTGTTTTCAACTATTTGATTATTTTAAGGTGGTGGTGTTTGTTTAAATATATGTTATCAGCAAAATATATGTAAACACTTTTTTTGTTATCAACAAAATATATGTAAACACTTTTTTTGTTGCTGTTTTCAGCAAGAATGTTGATCTGAATAACCTAGCCTGCTATTGCCAGAAACCAGAAGCCTCTGAGGGAGTTTATAATTGAGTCTTGACAAAAGCATTTTAAAGATGAAAGACAATAATAGTGATAAGTTATTCTGATTTACCGTAGATGAAAGATGTCAAAGCTTAATTGGCAAGGAGCTGCATCGTGGAATAGTAGCTACATTTTAAAAGGAAGTGAGGCAGAGGCCTTCCCAGTGCTCCTGAAAATGGAACTCATCTTTGGGTGATGTGGCTGGATAAAATTTTGACATATTTGGCAAGAACTTTTCCTATATTTCTTCATATTCTTATTTTCTCCCAGCATCTCGTGGCCTTGGCTCTGTAACAGCTTCTATTCAGTCACCTGCCTCAAGTTCTGCCTCCATTCTCTATCACTGCTCCCTCTCTCACCTGGATAAGAATATGTGTGAATGGTTCATAGCAGTCACTGGTTTTCCCTGGTTAGAGCAGAATCTTCTCCCAAGGGGAGAAATGTACATATGCACATTTTTTTCCCATACAATTTCTGGGGATCCTTGCTGCCTTAGGAGATTAAGGAAAATTTCATGGAGAAGGAGACACTTAAGAATAGGGCAGATTCAAATGAGATGAATAGACATCTCTCAATAGAAGACATACACATAACCAACAGGTATATGATAAAATGCAAAGACAGAAAATCTTTGAAAATGGCAAAAAATAAAAATACAACAAATGCAAAAATACAGAGAAAAGGAAACTCTTATATGTTGTTGGTGGAAATGTACATTGTGAAAAATAGTATGGAAGTTGCTCAAAAAAACTAAAACTAGAGCTACCACATGATCCAGCAATCCCACTACTGGGTATTTATATATTCAAAGGAAAGGAGATCAGTATGTTAAGAAGACGTCTGCATTCCACGTTTATTGCAGCGTTATTTATAATGGCCAAGATGTGGAATCAACCGAACTGTCCAACAACAGATGAACAGATAAAGAAAATATGGTATATATACACATATTAAAATAGTAATCATCCATAAAAAAGAACAAAATTCTATCATTCATGGCAGCATGGCTGAATTTCGAGGACATTACGTAAAGTGAAATAAGCCAGGCACAGAAAGACAGATACTAAATGTTCTCACTCATGTAGAAGCTAAAAATGTTTATCTAAAAAATGTAGAGAGGAGAATGGTGGCTACTAGAGATCAGGAAAGGTGAAGTAGCAGGAGATAGCCAGAGATTGGTTAATGGACACAAAATTATAGCTAGATAGGAGAAATAAATTATAGGGTTCTATAGCACTGGAAGGTGGTCATAATTAAAAACATTTATTGTATATTTTCAAATAGCTAAAAGAGCAGATTTTGAATGCTCCCAACACAGAGAAATGATAAATGTTTGAGGTGATGGATATGCCAATTACTGTGATTTGATAATTACACATTGTATACATGTATTGAAATATCACACTGTACCTCATAAATATGTACACTTACTAAATGTTAATTAAAAATAATAAAAGTTTAAAAATGGGCCAGATTTCAGAAGGCAGAGATAATAATAGCAGTTGGCCATATTTCACAGAGTTTGGTGCTTTTCATTCAGCAACCCTGAAAGTATCCCCACTTTATTATTTTTTCTTTTGAATATTTGTGGGTACATTGTAGGTCTATATATTTATGAGATATATAAGATGTTTTGATATAGGCATACAATATATAATAATCGCATCATGAAGAATGTGGTGTTCATCCCCTCAGGCATTTATCCTTGTGTTACAATCCAATTATATTCTTTACTTCTTTTCAAATTGTACAATTTTTTAAAACTTTTATCTTAGGTTCAGAGGTACATGTGTTTTATAGGTAAATTCATGTCATGGGGTTTATTGTATAGATTATTTCATCATCCAGATATTAATCCCCGTACCCAGTGGTTATTTTTCTGCTCCTCTCCTTCCTCCTACCCTCCACCCTCAACTAGACCTCAGTGTCTTTTGTCCCCTTCTTTGCATTCATGGGTTCTCATCATTTAGCTCTCACTTATAAGGAAGAACATGTGGTATTTGGTTTTCTGTTCCTGCATGAGTTTGCTAAAGATAATAGCCTCCAGCTACATCCATGTTCCCACAAAAGACATGATTTTGTTCCTTTTTATGGCTGCATAGTATTCCATGGTGTATATGTACTACATTTTCTTTATCCATTCTGTCACTGATGGACATTTATGTTGTTTCCATGTCTTTGCTATTGTTAATAGTGCTGCAATAAACATTCACATGCATGTGTGTTTGTTGTAAAATATATATATCTCTGGGTATATGCCCAATAATGGGATTGCCATTATTTTATTCCTTTTATGGCTGAGTAGTATTCCATGGTGTATATATACCACATTTTCTTTATCCACTCATTGGTCAATGGGCATTTAGGCTGGTTCCATATTTTTGCCATTGTGAATTGTGCTGCTCTACACACATGTGCACAAGTGTCTTTTTTATATAGTGACTTCTTTTCCTGTGGGTAGTTTCCAGTAGTAGTGGGATTGCTGGATCAAATGGTAGTTCTACTTTTAATTCTTTAAGGAATTAATGTTTTTCATAGTGGCTGTACTAGTTTAAATTCCCACCAGCAGTGTAAAAGTGTTCCCTTTCCATCACATCCACTCCAACATCTATTATTTTTTGATTTTTTTTTTTTAAGAATGAAAGAGAGAAAGGAAGAGGAAGAGATTTTAGAAAAAGAGAGAAAAGGAGAAAGAAAGAAACAGCAAAAGAAAGAAAAAAAGAATGAAAGAGAAAGAGGAAGAGATTTTAGAAAAAGAGAGAAAAGGAGAAAGAAAGAAACAGCAAAAGAAAGAAAAAAAGAATGAAAGA
>CAUYQU010022475.1:0-21481 GCA_963574635.1 Cheracebus regulus
AGCAGCACAGTAGCAAGAGCTGATAAAGTTCACAGTCACCAAGGTGGATTGCCGGTCTGAGGGCAGCCTTCCACAAGAACTGGAGCAAGGTCCTACAACTCCTTTATCAGGAGGAGTGGCTCTCGCCCCAAGCCTGCCATACAGCAGGTATCTTTACGATACTGAACGCTGCCGTCTGGGCCATGGATTCTTATCCTGGTATAACTGTTTTTCCCTTAAATCATGCTCTGCATTGTGTCTGCTCTAGGCATTCCTCCAATTATAAGCTGCTTATTCATTAATTTATGCTCTGCACTGTGTCCACTCTAGGCATTCCTCCGATTATGAACTAAGATATAATTATATGTATATGTAGGGAAATATTCTTTAGGCATTCATACTATCAACTATTAGATGATTATATATAGAGGATTATATAAAAGGATTCTTCAAACCCTAATTCTCTATACTAACATATGATTATATAAAGGATTATATAAAAGGAAGTAGCTGAGTAGTAACACTATAAGGTGAGATATTCTTCAAGCCCTAACTATGCCAGGGTTCTGCTTGGGTCTCTTTCCTCGGTGCCTATACGGGGGGTTACCCACACCCTGTCCTTCCAAGTGGGACCTCCTGGAAACAGCCTGGCTGTAGATCTTTTGTTAGATTTATTCCTAGGTGTTTGATATTTTTGAGGCTATTATACATGGCATTTGAAAAATTTTATTTCCAATTGTTTATTTTGTTTTGTTTATTTATTTATTTATTTAGAGACAGAGTCCTGCTCTGTCACCAGGCCGGAGTGCAGTGGTGCGATCTCGACTCACTGTAACTTCTGCCTCCCAGGTTCAAGTAATTCTCCTCCCTCAGCCTCCCAAGCAGCTAGGACTACAGGCACAAACCACCGTGCCCGGCTAATTTTTGTATATTTAGTAGAGACGGGGTTTCACCATGTTGGCCAGGCTGGTCTCGAACTCCTGACCTCGTGATCCACCCGCCTTGGCCTCCCAAAGTGCTGGGATTACAGACATGAGCCACCGCACCCTGCCCAATTGTTTATTTTTAATATACAGTACCCTTTTTTTCTGTATTAATCTTGCCTCTCTGAACTTGCTAAATTCACAAGGTCTAGTGACTTTTTTGTAGACTCCTTTGAATTTTCTAAGTAGATCATCAAACTCCCTGTGACAAATGAGAGCTTTACTTCTGCCTTTTATTATTTTTTCTTGCTTCACGGAGCAGACGTGGGCCACAGATACAGAGCTGGACCCTAGTGGTGAGCCGAGCCTTCTCACCTTGGAGACGTGTTTCATGTCGGCGTCAGGCTGGCGTCAGCAGTCGGGTTTCTGCAGCTGCTCTGCATCAGAGGCAGGAAGTCCCCATCTGTCCTGGTGTGCCGAGAGTTTTTTTATCACGAACGGCTGTCGTATTTTGTCAACTACCTTTTCTGCCTACGGTGAGGTGATCATCAAGTTATGTTTCTATATTCTGCGGATGTGCTGTTTCATTGACTGACCTCTTATTTTCTCATAATATCTTTGTCAGGTTTTCATAGCAGGGTTCCACTGGTCTTGTAAAATGGTTTGGACAGTATTTGTTTCCTTTATTTACCAATTAAGTTTGTCTAGAATAGGGACTATTTTTTCCTTATATTTTGGTAGAATTATCCAGCGAAGGCTTGTGGGACAGGAGCTATCTTTATGGGAAGGATTTTTTTTAATGAATTCTAATTTTTTAACAGACAAAGAGTTCTTTAGGTTTTTGTCTCTCTCTTTGTGCCTGTTTGGTAATGTGTGTTACCCAGGGCATGCTTGATTCCATCTAAGTTGTTGAATGTGTTGGCATAAAATCATCTATAATGTCCCTTTATTACCCTTTAATGCTTATAAGATGGGCTCTCAAGTGATTTCCCTGTTTTATTCATGATATTGGTAATTTACATTTTCTTTTCTTCCCCATTGATCAATCTTGCTAGCGGGTTATTGATTTTATTAATCTCTCCAAAAAAGCAACATTTACCACCATTTTCACAATTGTTTTCTATCGATTTCCACTCTTAGTGTCACTGTTCCTTTTATTTTACCTCCCTTGGTTTTAATTTGCTTCTCTTTTCCTAGCTTCCTATGGTAGAAGCTTAATTGATTTAAAACATTTGTTTTCCCAGTATGAGCATTTAAAGCTAAAATCCCTCAGAGCACTTTCTTCACTGCATCTCCCAAATTTTGATAGACGATGTTTTTGTTATCACTCAGATCTAAACATTTTATAATTTCCCTTGTGATTTCTTCTTTGAACCACAGACTATTTAGACTTATATTGTGAATTATCAGACATTTGGTGGATATTCTAAATGCCTTTTTGTTTTTTATTTCTAATTTATCTGTTGTAGTCAGAGCTGGTACTCTATATGGGTTTAGTATTTTGAAAATGTATTGAGATTCTGTTTTATAAAGTAGCAGCAGTCTTGGTGACTATCCATGGACACTCGAGGTGAACATGTCTTCTGCCACTGCCAGGTGTAGCTTCTAAAATATCCTGAGGTCCACTTGGATGACAGTGGTATTCAAGGCTTCTTTGTATCACTGGGGTTTTTCGCCTGCTTTTTCTGTGAAATGCCGGGAGTGGGGTGTTCCGTTCTCCCAGTGTGAATGTGGTCTTGTCTCCTCCTCCCTTTCACTCCACGCATTTATCTTCATGACTTTTGAAGGTCTGTTGTTAGGATTGTTACGGCTTCTTGATGAATTGACTGTTTCTATCATTGTGAAATATCGCCCCTTACCTCTGGTAACACTCGTTGCCTTAATGTTTGTGTGTTTCCTTTCCTTGGGCCACTTGTCTCTCCACACAAAATAGACGAACAATTTCTATTTCTTGATGTTCTGCCCGTGTGGAGGATTTTCCCTCACCACTGTCTTCTAGGAACCCTGCATTGGGAGATTCCATTTTGGTTTGCACCAAAGACCAAGCCATCGTATCCAAGAGCCAGGCTCTAGATTTTCTGCTCAGTCATCTAGTCCCAGGGAACCCTCTCAAGGCCACATGTGTGAGGCTAAAGGAAAGACACAGGTGCACGCAGGTGATAATGGGGTGACCCTGGCCACTGTCCATGTGACTGGCTTGGTTTCTGCCCACCCTGCCTGGCATGCATGTCCGTGTGCAATGGATTGCTGCTGCACTACCACGGCCACCCCAAACTTAGGACCCCGTAACATTCAGCTAGTAGTGGGCAGCTCAGGCCACATAGTCACCTGGTGTCTCGTGGCCAGGAGCCCAATATCACACCCCAAGCTGCTTCTGAACAGCAACACTTCTCTGCTGCAGACAGCATGCTCTTGTTTCAGGACTTCACCTCCTATTTTGGGCTTTGGTGCCCCTTTTCTACTGCAGATGCTATTCACACCATGGTGGTATCGTAGCATGAATCTGCTCAAGAACCTGCTGTGCCCTGGCCCCACTCAGAACCAACGGCCTTCCGAGTCCCCTGGCAAATGGACATTCCCAAGGGAGGTGCATGCAGCCTCCAAAATCCAGTGAGGCCTACCTGGCACCATGCTTGTTCTTCACAGTAGGTGAGCAAGGTGCAAAACTTCTCCTTTACCTTGGAAGCAATGTCTCAGCATGCCCCAGGCCACTAAGCCTCTGAAGTCTTCATCTGTGGGCGAGACCTTGAGACGGTAAGGTCTGCCTCCGTCTCCATCCCTCTGGAATGAATGTGTCTTAGAAGACATCCAAAGAACTTTCCAGTCAGTCCTCTCCAGTTCTAATATGCACAATGGCATCAATACAGTGAACCAGCAGAATATTCCACAGAACATCCAGGGGATGAAGGCCCAGTAGACCTACGCGTGACACAGAAAAGAGCGCTCACCAGACCGTGGACTCGCACTGTTATCTGGGCCAAGTGAACGCAAACTGTCTGAGCCTCCCCTCTGATGGGGGTTGGAAACAATGCATTCCCAGGCCAGTGGCCACGTACGACGTCCAGAGGCCCTGCTGTTCTGCTGTTCTAAGGATACCATGTCTAGCACAGCACCTGGACTGCGAGTTACAACTTGGTCAGGTTCATGTAATCCACTACCATTCACCGTACCCCAGCTGACTTCAGCTGGGCCATACTGGTGAGTTAACGCCTCTGAAGGTGGCACTGCCTTCTGGTGAGTTAAAGCCACTGAAGGTGGCACTGCCTTCTGGTGGCTTAAAGCCTCTGAAGATGGCACTGCCTTCTGGTGGATTAAAGCCTCTGAAGGTGGCACTGCCTTCTGGTGGATTAAAGCCTCTGAAGGTGGCACTGCCTTCTGGTAGATTAAAGCCTCTGAAGGTGGCACTGCCTTCTGGTGAGTTAAAGCCTCTGAAGGTGGCACTGCCTTTTGGTGAGTTAAAGCCTCTGAAGGTGGCACTGCCTTCTGGTGAGTTAAAGCCTCTGAAGGTGGCAGTACATTCTGTCAGTATACCAGGAGGTGGTATTTTTTGCTGGGTTAGCTTGGTCATGGAAATAGGGATGATTTCAAAACAGCCTTCCCCTTGGCCTTTCTGCTATTACAGCTCTTACTCCTGCTATGTGCAGCCACCCTGCTTCACAATCAAATGCCAAGGGAGTGGCTGCAGGGTGGGCCTGGCCCTTCAGATCCATAATGAATCGGATGTGAACCAAGATTCTGTCTTCCACCAGCCCCTACTCTAGTCGGGGAGGAGCGTGGCATGTCGTGTCCCCTCCCGTGGGCGCCAGCTCAGGCCCTGGATCTCACAGCCTTCAATGAGCCTGGGCCTCTCCTGTCGTCAGTGTGTGCTTCCTCTGCAGATGGCCAGAGGTCTCTTTCAAGGAGGCTCCAGGGAGCTTGGCTGCATGAATTGCAGGTCCCCTACGAAAGCCTATGGCAGGCATTGAGGGGTAAATGCCCCTGAGAGGCCAGAGCTGAAGAATAGGAAATGTCCAATGGGCAGGACCCATGCAGGTCATGGGGCTGCAGGCAGGCTGTGTGGCTGATGACAGAATGTGAGGGCAGGGGGCACAGAGTGGTAAGGACAGACATGGGTGGCACCAGACGCCAGGAGAGGACTCCTTACATCAGAGACAGGGATGTATTAGTAGGTTCTTGTACGGCTATAAACCACCACCTGAGACTGGGTAATGAATAACGAGGTTTAATTGACTCACAGTCTGCAGGCTGCACAGGAAGCATGGCTGGGAGGCTCAGGAAACTGACAATCATGGTGGAAGGTGAAGGGGAAGGAGGTGCGTGTTACATGGCTGGAGGAGGAGGGAGACTGAAGAGGAAGGTGCCGCGCACTCTCAGACAACCAGATCTCCTGAGAACTCACCATGGCAGGAACAGCAAGGGGAATCCTCCCATGATCCCGTCACCTCCCACTCACCCCTCCTCCAACATTGGGGATTCTACATGAGATTGGAGTGGGGACACGGATCCAAAGCATATCAGGGGCCACTTCCCCAGGGACAGGAAGACGCAGATGGGACTAATGCTGGGCGGGTGGGCTCATGGCTGTGTGTGCACCATCTGCTGGCCTGAGTTTGCGCTAAGAACAAGGTAGGAGGTGGGGATGCCTGGGGAAGGGGGTCATTCACAGAGAATGGAGAAGACTCAAAATTATCCATCTGCACATGGGCTCTTCTACTTCTAGGAGAAATGTTTTCCACACAGATATACAAGAAGTGGAGAGTATCTTTTCTGCTGTGTATACCCCGCACGTTCATTTATTCAAGACCAAATATACAGCATTTCATCACCAAGGACGGGCATATGGTGCAGGCAGGGCCAGGCGCTCAGCCCCAGGTCTCCTGCCAATGAGGTTTTCTTGTCAACACCACGTGGCTGGGTTAGCAGGCACCAGGTGGAAAGTGTGGCACCTGCCTCCAGGCCCTCACCCCAGCATGAGGCGCTCCAGGAGGCCTGACCTGCCTCACCAGGCACTGAAAGACTCTCAGAGGCCACTCCTGGGGACAAAATCCCTCCACCATCCCCTCCATGAGAAGCCCATTCCTTCTCCAAAATGCCCTAGGACCTCCCATGGTGCGGTGCAGTCTGTGGGGCGGCCCAGCTCAGCTCTCCTCACTGCCCAGGGTCCTGGTCTTCCGGAAGATGCTCTGCATGGCAGAGATCCGGTCCTCATCCTCAATGTTGAAGACCTGGAACTGTAGGCGGGTTGTGGGGAGAAGGGTTACCATGACCCCTGGAAGCTCTCAGGGCCGAGAGCACAGCGTGGAACAGCTGGCCCTCCCTGGGCCCCGCCCGGCCTTCCTGCCTGGGTATCTGCCTGGATGGGCATCCCCCAGCCTCCGCTCCTCCCCAACCCCCACCTCACATACAGGCGTCCCTGGTCTGGGCCTGCACAGAGGAGGCCCCACGGGGTGCTGAAGGCTGCCTCCGGTGACCACCCCGCCCCCACCCTGCCCACACAGGTCCGCTGAGAGCTCAGAGCATAGCCCTTCCCCCCACCATCTACAGGCTCTGGGGTAACAATTCTTAAGGTGTTGGCAGGGGAGGAGACCCTGGAGCCATCAGCATCTCAACAGGCGGGAGCTTGCTGGAATAGGACAAGAGACTCCCAGCAGAGAGCGGCTGTTCTGGGGCCTCACCACCACCAGGACATGGGGAGGGTGGCGGAGAAACTCCCGGTGTGCCCTGGAAGGAAGCCGTGTTTGCTCCTGGGACGGGGTTGAGGGCTGGGCCCTGGGCGAGGAACAGGGTGGACCCTGGGCAGGCTCCTCGGCAGAGGTGGCAGAGCCTGGGGCATAGGGCGGGGCAGCTGCGGGGGCCTCCAGGCACCGATGAAAAGTGGCCTAGGGGACACAGGCTTGCAAGGGGCATGGCTGTGGATTCCTGAGTCCAGGGAGAAGGAAACAGTCCCTGTGAGGCCTAGGTAAGGTCATAGCCCTTCATGAGGAATGGAACTCCAGGGTGGGCAGCTGGGCCTGTGAGGGACTGTTTACTGAGTGTGAACTGGGGGACAACTCTGGTGGGAAATGGAGGCAGGGTCAGACTCGCTGACCTGGTTCCAGGGAGCAGCTCTGGGCCCTGTGAGGCCACCAGCAAGGGGACCCCCACGGTCTGTGTGATCCCCACACATCACACGTCCCAGCAGACGCCATCCATGGAGCCCTAATCTGGCCTCAGCATTCCTGGGGCCCCTGATCCAGGAGAGGGTGGGCGGGGTGCTGGTCCAGGGCCTTGTCCCCGCCCTCCCACACCCCTGGGCCAGCCCAAGGCCCCCACGGCCAGCACCCACCTTGTCCAGCAGGACGTCGAAGTAGGCAGTGGCCCAGTAGGCGGGGTCGCTGGCCGGCAGCTGCAGGAGCGCCTTGAGCCCGGCGCTGACGCGCGGCGGAGGGCTGCGGCCCAGGTGGGTGGCGTGGATGCGCAGGGCCGCCTCGGGCTGGCTGGCGAAGCCCTCCACGCGCTGGTAGACGGCGCCGAGGTCCAGGCCGCTGCCCTGCAGCAGGTTGTGCTGCGGGTGGAGGAAGTGGGGCAGCGTCCGCGTGGCCAGGCAGCACAGCAGCACCACCAGCACGCGGTACACGGCGCCCTGCAGGTCCGCCCAGTCCTCGGGCGCCGGGAAGAGCGCAGACGCCCACAGCAGCACCATCTGCAGGACAGCAGGGCAGCCTCCACCCATCTGGCCCGCCCTGTGCCCCCCCACGCCGGCTGCCCCTCCCTGCCCCCTCCCACACCTCTCCCTACCCTGCAGCCCCCCCTCCACGTCCCAGTTGGAGTCCCAGGCCCCTCCCACCCGCTGCCCCAGCCTGCTGGCTCCCAAAGGCGTGAAATCCCTCTCTCTCCTCTCCTGCCTGGCCCTGACCCTGGAGTCCCATCCCCAGCCCCTATCTTCATCCCCCAGGACCTCCCTTGCGGGCCTCTGTAGCTCCCAGCATCCTCTGGGCCTTTCTCTCATTTCCTTGGCTCCTTTGAGCTCCTACTCACCCCCTGCAGCCCAACTCAACAGGCCCATGGCATTGTCAAGGTGATGGTCTGTGTGCTCACCACCCCGGCCTGAACCACAAAACCTGCGCTGCCTGCAGCCGCCCCAGAGGCCCTCGTCCTCCCTCCTGCCCCAGGCCCTGTCTCACAGGGGCTTTTCAAACCCTCCTCTTCCTGCGGTTGAGTTTGGGGTTGGGAACCACCGTACATCCGACCTCAAGGGACGCTGAAAGCTCCAGGTCAGGCGGAAGCCTGAGGGGGCGTGGCCAGAGGCCACCGGGGGCCAGAGGTCAGCTGGGGACCCCCGACACCAGGAGGGTCACCTCTCCCTCAACACGGAGCCAGGTGAAGGGGCCAGCCCCATCCACGGAGCAGCGCCCAGTCAGCCACACATTCCAGAGAGGAGTCAGCCAAGTGGAGACCCCCAGACAGCATAGCCCCCCTGCTTCCCGGGGTTGGGGTGTGCTGGAGTCCCGGCCCCTGCCTGCTCCTGGTCCTTCTCAGCTTTGCTGTTACAAAGCCCCAGGAGGACACAGTTCTGCCAGAATATCTCTACAGCCCAGGAAGCAGTGGGTGGGGGGTGCCTGGACTCTCCTGGGAACCCCCAGAGGGGAAGTGTCCCCGCCAGGTGACATTCCCAGACGTTGGGAGGAGGCTTGCTGGGCAGGAACGCCCAGCTCTGAGAGGCTCCTCCCTGAGGTTCTTCCCAACAGTGTCCCAAGCCAGGAGGGCCTCCGAGGTGGAGGCCCAGGTGGCAAAGACCAGCCAGCGGTACCACAGGGCCTGTGGCCACATCCCCACGACCCTCACAAGCCATGCTTCACCTCCTCAGAACCTGGGCAGGTCCTCAGAATCCTCCCGACTCCAGCTGCCCGCCAGTCAGGGCTGGCAGGAGGGACACGCCCAGGTGCACCTACCCCAGGGCCCCGGTGACGGACAGCCTGCAGAGCCCCGCCTGGTACCTTCAGATGGCCGAAGTTCAGGCCTTCGGTCCGGCCGCTGTCTCGCCAGCTCTCGTGGTTCACCCGGTCGAGGATGGAGAGACTGTCCAGGCGATGGCCCTGCAGGGAGCCCAGCTCCCCCAGCAGCCTGGTGAGCAGGTAGTCAGTGGAGGTCCTGGGACCCAGACAGATGAACTGGGTCAGTCCCCGCTGCTGCCGGCCCCCAGTGTGGGGAGCGCTGAGCCCCGGAGGCTCGGCCCAGGCTGGGCCCGTGCTGCGATACGCCTGTGGGTGGGACCCGGCCCAGACCCCAAGCGAGCGGCCGTTACCGGCTGTGCAGTGCACGCCTGGTTTTCATGGAGACTCCCTGGCCCTGAATGCAGGGGGCGTAGGAGCCTCCAGGCCATCCTGGCCCTTTTGTGTAGACAGGAAGGTGCCTCTCAGGCCTGTCCAGGTCACAGCCACCCAGCCCGGGGATGTGACAGCTCCACCCACGGCCCCTTCCAGAAGCCCAGAGCAGCAGCCTCCAGGGACGGCCACACGAGGAGCTCTGAATCTCTGCTCCCCACTCCCACATCACCCAGACCCTTAGCTCAGAGCAGCTCACACCAGGGGGCTTGGCTGCGCACATGCTAGACGGGCTGGGGGCGGGGCCTGGCACCACACCCTTCACAGAGCTGCAACAGGGGACAGTCACACGCTGGGTCCCCCCCCACAAGTCTGCAGGACATGGGGCACCAAAAATGTCATTCTCCCATTTACTTGCAGAGACGACTCTGCCCAGCCCAGCCCTTCCCTTTCCTGGGCAGGCGGGAAGCCATTCCACAAGCCTGGATGCCATCCCGCTCCACGCTCAGGGGTCAGCGGGAGCGCAGGGCGGGGATTGGGGGTCATTGGTGCTCCGCTGAGCCTTTCCTTGCAGGAGAAAACCACAGGAGGGTCATGGCAGCTTTGCAGAGCCCTCCCCAACACAGCATGCATTCAACCATCCTTCCGACAAGTAGCGGGGGGCAGGGGTGAGCCACCCAGGGGCTGCTGCAGCGGTGTGGGATCTGGATGGGGCGTGGTCCCTGGCCGTTGGCTAGGGGTCTTGAGGGGAGCTCAGCCTCTGCCCAGTGCCCCTTTCCGCCCTCTCACAGACATCAATGTGTATGTACCCTCACTATGTGGGGACCCTCCCAGCTTCTCTGGGAACCCGCCCTGCCTGTACAGGCTGCCTGACCTCTCAGCGACTTTCCTGCCCCAAGCAAACACTAGGTAATGAAAGGTCCCATCTAGGGCAGGCACCCACAATTCCGGTCTCTCATCACTCAGCATCAGATGCCACCAGACCCCTTCCCACTCAGGAGAGGACACATTTCCATCCTCCCTGCAGCCAGAGACACCAGCAATCTCAGGGGAACACACGTGCCCATGGGGGCAGAGGCAGGCAGAGGGCCCTGCAGATCCTCCTGACTGGGGCCGGGGCAGCATCGGGGTGCTGGCCCCTTCCTGCCCGCTCCCCGAGAACCTTGTGACCAGGAGGGCGAGCCTACCTCCAGAGCTGGGCGCTGGCTGGCACCAGGTCCACCCCTTGGCTGAGGACCCTTCTCAGGCTGCCCTCGGGGAATCCAGGCATCTGCTGGGCCCCCTCAAGCGCAGGAACCCCAAGCCTCCTTCTCACCACGGGCACCACGTGGAAGCTGATTGTCCTCCAGCCGCTGGACACCAGCAAGGACAGGGTCAGCTGCTCCTCCCTCAGGCTGGCCGCGTTCAACGAACCTGCAAAGACCCAGGTCATGTCGGCCCCTCGACCTGCCTCCAGGACACTCCCCAGCCCCTCCTGCTACCGACCTGGCCCCTGCGCCTCATCACCTCTTCCCTGCAGCCCTCTCTGCTGGCCCCCACCTGCAGGCTGCAGCTCCCCAGACCCGGATACCTGTGTCCATCCCTGAACCTCAGCTGAGTGAGGAGCTGGCCAGCAGGCCTGCCCAGCAGTGACAGTCCTGGGCACAACTGTCAGTGATGACAGCAGCATCCTATGTGAGGTCTTCCTTCACCAGGCACCGCCCTCACCCCACACCCCAGGGCCCTGCCTGCTGTGCCTACCCAGGCCTTCCGGAGCCTGCCTGCTTTGCCCCAGCCCTGATACCAAAGCCCCAGGCCTCAGCTAGCCTCCCACCTCCTGACAATGGCCCTGGCGTCTCTGCTGCCTTCTCTGCAGGGAAGGAGGCAGGAGCACCCTGGCTGGCACCAGCAGGGCTCCCACCCAGAGCTGGAGAGGGTGAAGCCAGGCTGGGCCTCTCCTCCCCAGAGCTTGCCTCCTTCTCCCACATGCCTCCGCCCCTGGAAGCTTCCCTAAGAGCCCCCTGACCCTCAAACCAACTGCATGCACAGGAAGCCATGTCGGACCCGGGTGGAAGGGACCAGTCTACACGATGGGGGCAGCTGGGGAGGGAGGGACAGGCCCAGGCCAGGCTCAGTTCCCAGGGAGAGAAGAGGCCATGGCAGCTGGCAGTAGCGACCCAGCTCGGCCACCCCGTTTCTGGGCTGCCCAAGCCAGCAGGCTCACAGCACCTGAGTCCAGCCGCTCTTCCTGACCAGGCCTGGGTCCCATGCTTCGCAGAGAGCCCTTGCCCAAGAGCCCGGTGGCCTCTGTCACCCCACAGGCGGCACACTCTGGTCAAGAGCTTCCCACTCCACTCCTTACTCAGACCCCACCCGGGGCCCAACTCGGTGCCGTCTTCCCTTACTCAGAGCTCAGAGCCCCTGAGGGGCCATTCCAGGGTGTAATGGGGCTGGGGCTGGGGGATTCTGGCGAGTCCTGGGCCCTCTAGCCTCTGCCACAGTCGCCCTACCTGTCCCCAAAACAAATACTGAGAGTGAGGAGAGTGAGGAGGAGGGTGACATACCACTCAGGGTGAGTGCAGACAGCTGCACGGCCCCGCCCAACATGGGCCACCCCTCCCCTCCCCAGCGCTGCCCAGCCAGGGTGCCCGGGTCAGAGGGAGCTGGGCCCAGACAGCATGCTGGCTTGTCCCCGGGAATCCTGGCCTGTGCCTTGGGAAAGGTCCCCCTCTTGAGTGAGTATGGGGCCTGCATTCCCACCATCCCGTCACCCTTCCGGAGAGAGCCTGATCCACTCTACCCCCGCTGTGTGGACCCTCAGCACCCACAGTCTCCTGTGGGGCAGCTCTGGGGACCCCTCTGGGACCCACCCCAGGGCAACCCTGGCCCTGCCACCCAGGCAGCCCATCCCTCAGGGGCCTCAGTTCCCATCAGTGAGAGAGAAGGAGGGGCCCCTCCACGCAGCCAGTCAGAGCCACCTCTGGGGGCCACACACCTCGTCTGCCCGGCCACGCGCTCCTGCCTGTGACCAGGCAACCTGGACAGCAGCCACACCTGCACCAGCCCAGCCGCAGGCCCCAGCCCTGGGCTGGCCTCACCGGTTCCCAGGGTGGGGGCAGCCTGAGCCCGTCACCTGCTCCCGCTTCCCTTTTAAGGTAAGTGTCAGGAAACAACGTCTGGAATGTCCCTGCCACCCAGCCCAGCGCAGCTTTGGGGCCCTGGGCGCGGCCTGTAGTATCGGGTCTGCTTCCTCAGGGCACACTCGGGGGTGTGAGCAGCTTAGACTGAATCCTAACGATGCAGCTCCTGGCATGACCTCCTGCTCACCCCAACGGGTAGGCCCATCTCACAGGTGGGGCGGCAGGCCAGGGGACAGGGCCAGATGACTTGAGGCAAGAAGACACAAATCCCCACCCCACGGCCGGCATGATTAGAGGGTCAGAAGATGCCGGGGCTGAGGGCGGGGGAAGGCTTGCTGGGAGCCCCAGAGGCTGCCACACCGAGGTCAGGCCCATCATTCACCCCAGGAAACCAGACAGCTCTGGGAGGGCCTCTGTTCCCATCCACCCTCCGGGCCCTCTGGCGCAGACAAGACACCTGGCTGTGTGTGGTGGCAGCATGCCCTCCCCAAGAACCCACAGAAGGTGCCCTGCCTCCAGGCCGGCCCCAGTGCAGAACAGCCCTCTGCAGGTCACGGCCTCTCGGGAAGGCGAGCTGACCACCCCACCCACTGACCTCACGGTGGACACGAGGGTGAGATAAATACCAGGAAGGTGACTCAAGGCAACAAAGCCCTGTGAGGACTGGAGTAACTCACGTGACAAGCCTGTCCCCTCCCAAGGGAAGCAGGACATTCTGTTCCAGTCCCCAGTTCCCCTCCTGGACAATCTGACTCCCCGGAGGATGGCTGTACCACTCAAGGTCCCCATCATCCTGGCCCCTGCACAGGCCAAGCCCTGTCATCCCAGCCACCCTCACTGGCCAGGCAGCCCCTGCAGAAGGAGCCCTGGGCTCAGACTCGCCCTGGATTGTATCAGCAAGGCCCCAGAGGAGGGACTGAGGCAGCCCCTGCCCATGTGGAAGCGTCAGAGCCCACTTCAGGCTCAAGACACCAACAGGCAGCTCAGCCATGAGCTGATAAGACACACACACGCACACGCATTCACACCCCTGTGCTCACACACACGCCTATACATGCATTCACACCCCTGCGCTCACGCACACGCACATATATGCTTTTACACCCCTGCGCTCGTGCACATGCATGTACACACATTCACACCCCTGCACACGTGCACACGCACATACACGCGTTCACACCCCGCGCTCACGCACGTGCATATACATGCATTCACACCTCTGCACTCACACGCATGCCTATACACGCGTTCACACCCCTGCGTTCGCGTACGTGCACATACACACATTCACACCCCTGCGCACAGGCACACGCACATACAAGCATACACACCCCTGTGCGTGCATGCACACACACGCGTTCACATCTCTGCACGCATGCACCCACACACATTCACACCCCTGTGCTCACCTGCGTGCACATACATGCGTTCACATCCCTGCACTCACCTACATGCAGGCAGGCACACACACACACCCCTCCCACCTGGTGCAACATGACCAGACACTGGAAGTGGGAACGGGATGGCCTCGAGGTCACAGGCTGTGACTGGCAACAGAGCCACCTGCCCAGAGCCCTGTGAGAGTCCCTCCTGCAAGTCTTCTAGTGAAGCTGCTGCCCCAGCCTCCAGCCATTGAAGGAGGGGCACCATGGAAACCCCAGGGCAGACACACATGGCATGGGACACAGCATCTGTCTTCTCAGAGGCATTTGGAGCTGGAAGACCTAAGCAAGGCCTCCCGACTTCAGTGCCCCAATGCGCTGTGCACACATGCACAGTGATCACACACGGGCACACACACCTGCGCATGCAGTCACCACAGAGGACAGTTGCCACCCTGTGCACGGGTATGCAGCAATCACATGCATGCCCACTCAGACACTTGCACACAGACACCCACAGTGGGCAGGTGCGGCTCCGTGGGCACCACACAGCAGCCGCTCAACGCACAGACACCACGGACCAGGCCTCGCCCACTACCTGGCGCGATGAGGCTCTGGTGCTTGCAGTGGACGATAGCCGCCACCAGCAAGTCCCTGAGGACACACAGGACCTTGCTGGGCACAATGTGTCCACGGCACTTGGCGTCCCCCTCCGAGGAGGCAGTGAAGATATCGTCGGTGGTCCACCGCTCCAGGCCAGCCCCTTCCCTGGGCACACCCAGGCGGCATAACTCGGGGCCATCCCCCGGCTGGGCAGCCTCTGGTTCCTCAATCAGCAGAGCCTCGGCGTCCACCCACAGGGGCACCTCCATGTCCAGCGGGTCCTCGGAGGAGCGCAGGGCAAACTGGAAGGCCTCCAGGCCACGGGAGTAGTCCACGACGAAGCGGGGATCCAGGGCGTGCACGCGCTCCAGCACCGTGAGCAGCACGTTCTCTGCACGCTGGAAGTCCTGGGCACGCGGTGCCCCCCGGGACCGGATGGCCTGCAGGTAGTGGTGCCACAAGGGCACCTGCACGGTCGTGGCTGTGGTGGGGGCGGCGGGGGCGGGCATCCCGTCAGCAGCGGCAGGCGAGGGCCAGTGGCCCCTGAGGAGGACTCTGCAGGCTGGCAGCACAGGTGGGCTGAGGAGGCAGCTGCCCAGGTGAGCCTTGGGTCTGCAGGTGGGGCCTTGGCTCCCCGAAGAGCAGAATTCCAGAGTGACAGCACTGCCAGCAGGTGAAATACCTGAACTATTTAAGGCCTTTGAAGTGGCGGTGAGTCAGTCCCCAGCAACTGGGAATGTCACAGGGGCCAGGGCAGGCGGAGGCTGGGCTTGGTTAAGGCCCTCCTCCCTCCCATCAGAAGAGCTCTCTCATCTTAGGCCTAAGGCAGGCTCCTGTCCGAGGCAGGCTTGGCTGGCCTGCGCATCCCTGGGAGGGGAGCCTGTGTGGGTTCCTGATGGGCCTCCGCCCACCCTATCCCCAGCCCAGGGGCGGGTCTCTGGGTCAAGCGCCCCCCCGCCCCGTGCCCCAGCCTCCCTGCCAGGTGGGAGGGAACACAGGGCACCCCTGTGGCGCAGTGAGAAAGGGGGGCAGGGTGGTGGCTGCGGGGGAGCCCTGGCCTCTCTAAGGCTGCCTGGAAGGCGGGGAACCTGGAGGCCAAGTCTCTGCAGTGTTCCCCTGAGACACCTGTGCCCGGCTTAAAAGAAAACGCCTGACACTTGCACAGGCCGCAGCTCAGGCGTGACTCCTGCCTCTGAGCCAGCTGCGCGTCCAGCCATCTGGGCCTGGGACCCCTGGGCTGCCTGTCCCCACCCCACCCCACCTGCCTCAAACCTGAGAGGCGCTGGCACCCGCCTGCCTGGGAGCTGGAGCTCATCTGGTTGTAGGGAGAAGAGTCTCCGAGGCTCCACCTCGCCCAGGTGGAGAACCTGGCCCCACCATCCCCCTCCAGCACCTGCACCAGGCTCCCTGCGGGCCCCGCCCACCTCCTTGCGTAGAGCCCTGCAAGTCCCAACCAGCAGGGAGCCGCCCCACCGCCCCACAGCCCCTTGGCCCTGCCAGCTGGCCGTGTGTGTCGGTGCTCAGCCGCAGGGGTGTCTGCAAACAGTGAATGTACAGACGGCCCCACACCGGCGTCAGGGAGGTGACGCCACGTTCGGGCCTATCACCCCCTGGGGAGCTGCTGCACCTGAGTCAGCTGTGGCCAGAACCAGGACCCCAGGAGGGGTGGGGCAGGGGGCAGGAGCCGCTAGCTTCCTGGTGCTTGGAAGTTTCTGTGAGGGGCTGCAGCCCCGGGAGTGGATCTCCACTTCCATGCCTCCCAGGACAGGGAGCTCACCACCTCACAGGGCAGCCCACCGGCAGGCAAGACAGGTTTCCCTCCCCCAGCCTGGCCCACTCCTGTTTTCTGGAGCTGCTTGGAGCAGGTGTGCCCCTCACCAGGGCAGCTGTTCAGGTTCAAGGACCCATTTGTCCTGGACCTTCACCCACGGCTTGCCTAGGTCCCCACACACAGCCGTGTGCCACGGTCCTCCATCTCCACAGGACTCTGGCCTGCGGGGAGGTGGGCGCTGCTGCAGGGCAGCTGGACCCTGCACCCTGGACAGTCCTGTTCTCCCCTCATCCTCGGCCACAGCGGCCCAGGGAGCGCATCTGCCTGTCTGAGCCTTGTCTTCAACATCTGTGATTTGATGACCCCTTCAGTGTCCCAGCTCCACCTTCCCAGAAACTGCCCAGTGATGTGAATTAGCCCAGGAGACCCCCCCCCCAGTCTACCCGAAGTGCCCAGGCTGGGCCACGAGAAGCGCTGGGCTCCTCAGCCGCCAAGCCACTCCCTCTGGTGGCCACAGACAGGCCCCTCTCTCTCAGGGCAGCCCCAGGCTGTGCATCCTCCTTCGCCCCTAAAACCACTCTCCCACTGCTGTCAACACCAAGGGCCCAAGGCCAGGGGATTCCAGGGCCCTCCTCGGCAGGGGATTCCGCCTGGTTGTCCCCCTTCTCAGCTCCGGCCACTGCCCTGCCCTGTCCTTCACTGACTCCGGCCAGTTCCTGAGCTGAACCCAGCTGGTTGCCCCAAGGGACCCCGCTCTCTGCCTCTGTGCCCGGCTGAGGTCAGAGCCTCCAGGGCCAGGCCTCATCCTTGCCCCTTGGCCCCTCTGGGGGGTGGTGAATGGCATGGTGAGCTTGATGTGGCTGGAGCGGCATCACAGTCCTCGGTGTACCCTAGAGCTGGACGACGCCTGGCTCACAGGAGCATGTGGCCGCACCAGGAAATCCCTGGGAAGCTGGACCCACCCTGGGGAGAGAGAGGAGCGCGACGGCTGACGGAGGGGATGCTGGCACCGTCCCTGGACGCCTGGGCAGCTTTGACACAAAGGGGCCAGGTGCCCCAGAGGCCCGCAGGCAGCACCAGCCACAGTGCACCCCAAACCCCAACTCTGACCCCAGGAGGGCAGTGTGGTCAGGGTGGGAAGGATCAGAGAGACCAGACATGCCATGGGGCCTTGGCAACTCATGAAGGGGCCCCTTGGCACCCGGGGCAGCTGCAGACGCTCCGATGGGTGTTGATTCAGTCTGTCCGTGGAGTGGAGTGCAGGCCAGCGCGCGGATCCTGTATTTCAGGAAGTCCCAGATGTGCTGGGAAAGGCGGGGTGGGAAGGAGACATTCCGGCCTGAACAGAGTCCCCGGGCTGAACCTTGGGGAGGCACCAGGGGCACACCCTGAGCCATGGAGGCCCCGCGCGGCTGCAGCCCACAGTGCCAGCATGTTTCTGGGGCTTCGAGGGACCACGGCAGATGTAAAATGACAGAAGTGAATGCTCACTGCTCTGGAGGCCAGACGCCTGAGAGCACCGTGCTGCATGACTGAGCTCCTGCAGAGGCTCCCGGGATGCACTGCTCCCACCCCTCCCAGCTCTGGGGACAGCCGCATTCCTTGGCCACGTCTCTCCATGTCAGTGGCCTCCATCCTCACGTGGTCCTCTCCTGGAGCAGCTGTGCTAGGTCTTCCTGCTTCTCTTACAAGGGCACGGGGAGAGTATCTCGAATAATCTCAGCCCACAGGCCTCAATTCACCCGAAATTTAGTCTGTTCCCGCATCAGGCAACACTCTCCCTCTGCTTTATAAGGTCCTGTTCACAGGTTCTGGGGACTAGGAGGTGGCCGTTCCTCAGCCAGCCATGGTTAGCAGCCCCCACACTACCACATGCCAGGACACCTGCCAGGATGCTGCCGGACTGACCCTGCGCTCACACCCCACCCCCCAGGCCAGCCACCTGCTCGGGAACATGGGCAGAGTCTGTGCAGCCTCAGGGATGCCAAAGAACCAAGATGCGAGTTCCACAGCCGAGGTCCACACCCACCACCAGCACCTGTGGCGCTCCAGGAAGGAGGCCCTTCTTCTGCAGTGGGCAGCGGGCCTTTCTCTCCAGGACAGGGTGCCCAGTGAACCTGCCAGGCCCGCTCAGGCTCTGGTGCGGATGCAGAAGAGTAGGGCTTCAGAGGACGTGCTTGGCACCGATGTGCGGTCTGAGCAAGCTTGGCCATGCCTGGTCCAGGTCCTCAATGGATGGAGGAACTGCAGGAGCCAGGCTCTCAGACAGAGTCCAGCCGCCCGAGACCAGACGCCCTTTATGCAGACGCCTCTGTGGGGAAGCTGCTTCCGTGCTGACGTGGGTGGTCTGGGCTTCAGGATGGAGCAGCGATGCTCACCATGCAGGACAAGCCTGTATCCCGACTCCCAGAGCCATGCCCAGCCCCTGTGGCCTACCCTTCACGGCCTGACTCTGCAGCGGGTGGTGAAGAAAACGCAGGATGCCCAGCTGTTGGCATGGATCTGAAGCTCACATCTAACTACAGAGCACACGAGCACTGACTGTGGCTGATCTGGAATTGGAATGTTGCAGGGCTCCCTGTGTTCCCCCTACTAAGCCTGGCATCCGCACTCACAGCCTCTGCGGGCCTTGGGGCTGAACCCCCGCCAGGAGGAGCAAGCAAAGGAGGAAGGATTGCCTTTGAAGTGACCTGGTGCCCCGTGGCTGCCACCAGCACCCCCATGCTGAGGAGGCTTTCTGTCCTGCTCTGGCCTCCGCAGCACCCCTATAGGGGTGCAGGACAACACCAAGAGCCACTCTGGGCCCAGCTCAGTTCCCTGTGGGATGGGCGGGTTCTCAGGATGAAAGTTCTGAGGAAGCTCTGGGGTGGGTAGCTTTAGCCCTGCTGGGCTGCAGGAATGGGAAAGTGAAGCCTGGTGTGAGGGGGGCTGCCATGGAGAGCCGTCCAGAAGCCTGGTGTGAGGGGGGTCGCCATGGAGAGTCGTCCAGAAGCCTGGTGTGAGGGGGGTCGCCATGGAGAACCGTCCAGAAGCCCGATGTGAGGGGGGCCGCCATGGGGAGGCGTCCAGAAGCCCGGTGTGAGGGGGGCCGCCATGGGGAGGCCATCCAGCCTCCACCCACTGAGCCTGCCCATCCTGGGGAAGGCAGGCATCTGTGGTCACCCAGGCAGGCCGCCCCAGGGAGGCGAGGAAGGAGCTGGCAGATTGAAAATCGCTAGTGGGAGAAGCGAGTCTCCTGCTGAGGCCAGCCTGGCTCCACCGGGCACCACGCAACCCTGGCCCACAGCCATGCCCTGCTTGTTCCCTGGGACTGGGAAGGCACGGAGTGAAACCGACTGGGCAGAAAGGATGAGGCCAGAGAAGGCGGCAGCTGCCAGGAGCGTCCCCAGTGGAATCCCAGGTGGCTCCAGCTGGGACTTCATGGCAGGACCCACACGACGCTCAGGCCATGGGAAGGCTCTGCAGACCTCACCTCTCCAGGGACCACCCCCCTCCCCCTGCCTGGGGCTCCTCTGAAACCCTTGCCTGGTCCAGGGAAAGGCTGGGCAGGAATGACGACCCCAGAGTGACAAGGACTTGCCGAGAAGGGAGGCCAGGTCCTGGGAGGAGGAGATCCTGGTCCCCACCCGACATGAGCATGGCCAGCACCCCTGCCTGGCTTCACTCAGGAGGGTGTTTTCCCGGTGGAGACCACAGGAAGAGACCGCCTGCCCCCCAAATGCTGCATTTCTCACTCAGCCATCCCTCACCCTCGTCCCTCACCCTCTTCCTGCCCTTGCAGCCCCCTGGTGCGTCTAAGCAGCGGCCCACTCAGGCCCAGCCTCGTCTTAGTCACTCGTCATCCCTTTACCAGACTGCAGACCCCTCCTCAGCCCACAGCACCCACCGCACTTGGTGCAAAGAGCCCCTGAGGTGTGAAGCCTTCTGGCTCCCTGACCATTTCTTGAAGGCCTCTCCACCAGGTCATAGGTCAGGAGCATTCTGCAGTGCTCAGGAGTTATGCCTCTGCCCATCCTCCACCCTCAGCCCACAGGCTGTCCGTCCCACCACTCAGTGGAGGGGCCTCTGCAGGCAGCCCCCAACCCCGTGTTCTCCTCCTTCCTCTGGGGCAGAGGGTGGGTGTGGACGCTGTGCGGTGGGAGTGCAGTGGCGGGCAGGAAGCTCTGTGGCTCCTACACGCAGGGGACCAGGGCCCGGGGGAGGAAGGAGGTGACAGGCAGTTCAGTCCAGGTGGACGTAGAGGGCTGGGCCGTGCTCCACTGGGAGCAGTCAGACAAGTGGTGTGGTGGGCGGGGTTGGGCGATGCGTCTGTGGGTCTTGGGCTGGCGCTATTTGCGACCACCCTGAGGAGCTGAGCGGCGTGGGGCTGAGGGCGGGCTAATCCCTCCCCCAGAAAAGCCGGTGGGGAGCGGAACTTGGCGTGAACTCATTTTTCTTAGGCAGGAAGGAGGCTGGAGGCAGGCCCAGCCCAGGATTGGGTGGGCAGGGGCCCTGGGGAGAGGGGCCCTGGGGAGAGGGAAGCTTGCCAGCACAGGGGTGGGCGGACGGAGTGTGAGAGAGGATCAGGGGGCATGGACACCACTCACCTGGGCAAGCAGGGCTCCCGTCGCCAGCTCAGGCCGGACTACAGGCCCAGCTCCCCTGGAAATCGCAGCCGGGAGGGGACCTCTAGGTCTCTCCAGGTGCTGGCCACACTGGGGTTTTGTTTTGCTTTGCTTGTTTGTTGGAGTTTAGTTTTTTAAATTTTGGCAAATAAACATACCTTTACCATCTTATCCACCCTTAAGTGTGGGGCTCAGCGCCATGAAGAACGTTCACGCCAAGGGGCTGATGCGACCATCGTCACCGTCGGTCAGTCTCCGGAGCGAGTCTCATCTTCCAAACCGAGGCTCTGCCCGTTCGGCACCGACTCCCGCCCGCCCCCCGTCCCTGCCCCTCCACCTCCCGGTTCCAGGGCTCGGTTCCAGGGCTCGGACGCTTCCCGACCTCTGGCAGGTGCTGGTCTTAGCCCTGGCCTGCTTCATCGGCGCTGTGTCCTCAGGGTTCTTCCAGACTGCAGCACGGCACGTGTGAAAGTTTCCCTCCCTTCAAAGGCTGAGTAACGTCCCATGGTGGGGATGGACCTCACATTGTGTATCAGTCACTGTAGGGTCCAGCCCTGCAGGGTTCTCTGAACTGCTCGCAGCTGGTGAAAGACGAGAAATTGTAGAGATAAAAGACACAGGACACAGAGATAGAGAAAAGAGAGTTTGGGCCCAGGGGTCCACTGCTACCCAGATCGCCGAGACCAGCAGTGGCCTCGAGTGCCAGGACACGCTCACCTTTACTGAGTTGCAGATCTGGGGGCAGGGTGGATAGGGCGTGGCAGTGATAGGGTTAAGTGCATCACGCGTCATTCAGG